>PVKE010011591.1:0-39929 GCA_004027555.1 Craseonycteris thonglongyai
GTCCCCGAACCGCTGCTTCCCTTTCCCTCTCCCGCTCTCCCCTTTTTTCTCTAACCTTTGTGTGTTGTTCCGTGTTGTGTGGTTCTCTTAGTTGAGGTTTCTTCTCAGGGTTTCCCCTGTGGATTCCCCTCTGTTCACAAGGCCCTTCCCAGGCAGTTATCGGCGTTCTCCTCTCATGCCGCCATCTTGGATCTCCCTCCTTCTTTCTTTTTAATCATGTTATATTAACTCAAAAAGATTATCTGAATATTTCATGGCATAATTGGGTCTAGTTGGGATTGTTTACAAGACAGCAGGTTCCAACGAGTCACTTATGCTAACCCCCACATCTCCACACCAACACTTATTACCCAATTTCAGTACAGGTCCAGCCTCCCCCAGGAATGGAATCTTAAATCAGTCAATCTGGAAGACCTGGTAAGCACGAGTGAGGTAATCTATTTGATTGACCCCTGCTGTCCCCTAGAGAAAGGCAACCTTGCCACAGATAATCAGCTCTTTGCCAGTATAACTTCCCTGTCCTGCCCCCTTCTGACTAGAAAAGTCTTTTATAGAGAAGTGAATGAAGCTTCTTTCTAGTGTTTTTTGGCGTGCTGACCAATTCATGAATTGTTGACTAAAGCTAATAAGACCTTAAAAATGTATTAAGTTAAATTTTGTTTGTTTTAAACAGGAATAGTCTTAAATAGTTATTTTACATAAATGTAAATGGTCTGTGGGAAACTTTCTGCATATGATTTCACATAGTGAGTTCGAAGATTTATAATGAATCCCTTTACATCTATTTTAGAAAGCCAGTTAATTATTGCATAAATTAACTCCATAGCTTGAATCAAATTTCTATTGCCTTCTAGTCATTTATTAGCCACGCTCAGAATATGTCAGGTGACATAGAGGTGCTAGGGATTCAGAGATAAACAATTATTCCTTGCCTTCAAGTAGTTCACAATCTAGAAGAACAAGTAGCCTGATGGGTTTGTGAAGAAAGAAAGGGTTTTTTGGACTGAAATTAGCATAGGAGACCTTAGGGATGGCCAGCAGTCAATGTTAATTTTATGTGATGGTGGGGAAAGAAGGTAGGAAAGACTTCTCATGGAAGAGTGGAGCTTAAAGTGGTTGTACCTTCAAAAGGAGTGCTGAGCCACTAGGAATTACAGAACTAAGTTTACACAATTCTACTGCCCAGAGCTGGACCACAGGATTGCAAGGAGGAAGAGGATGTGGCTTATGCTCTGGTGGGGGCAGCAGCTTGGGAAGCCTGGCTGCAGAGGGCACAGAGGGAAGCTCTAGGTTTGGGGGAGGGAGACTCAGCCAAATGCAAAAGGCCAAAGTTGCTGCAATTTACATATTTCCATTTTGAGACTCCCTCCAACCTTTTTAACCCATATGGCTTTGATAATTATATTTAAATGAAAATTCAGATAGCAGCAGGCAGTATGTTCTGAAATAGGACTTCATATTGGGAGGCTTGGTGGGACACTTGGCTAGTTTGATTTTCTCCTCCTGATAAACCAGAAGGGAAAGCTGGCATTCATCACTAATTGTAATAGTAGGAGCTCCACTCTTATTCTGACTATTCATTCTTTAAGAAGTGAAAAAAGGGCTGGCTGCTCACTCCCTGGCCTACAATTTCACTCACTGCCACAAAAGAGAAGAACTTGTTAGAGACAGAGTTGGTCTATATGTAAACAAATCCAACAAATCCAAGGCATCACAATGCAGACCCCCTGGGGAGCCAGCCATTTGGCCTAGCACTTTGGCACCCTGTGAGAGGTGGCTGTCCCCAAAAGAAAAGATACATTTTAATAGCACAATGCCTGGCTAATTACCCCAAGTCAATTACTAGTCTACTAGTAATGTGGATCCACAAAGAAATATTCACAAATCTGAAGCAATTTTAGAATAACGTAATGTACATGATGCAGGTTGCCAAGTGTTTTTTTCTCAGAAAAGACTATGTTTTTGTCCTATATGTACATCTGTGCTAGTTTTTAATTAAAATTTCTTCTTTTTATTAAATGGGATTTTTAATAGATAATAGCTATTTTTAAACATTGTTACTTCTACAAATATAATGTTGAAAACCCTATAATAAAACTCCATTTTAAAAATGCACTTTATTCATCTGTGAAATACAAAAATTAACAATAGTTGAGCAAAGAAAGTGGGCCTAAGATTCAAACCTGTTAAAAAAAAAATCAACTGAGTAAATTTTAAAGATCTTATTGACTTTTTTCAACAATTCATTAATTAGGCAGCATCCAAGATATCAGATAGAAAGGCGCTCAGAAAAAGTAGCTGTACAAAATGAAAGAATTTTAGAGGCAGAAGGGAGCAGGAACAAGAATAAGGATGTTATACAGGCAAAAAGAGGGTTGGCTATTACAATGCTACTTTCCTTTAGGGGATGGATGGCATGGCTCTACTATGCAGAATACCTAAGTAATACTGATCAGGTGATTCCTGATTGACTGGTTTAAGGGTCTATTTTGGGGACAGATAAAACTATAATTAAATTAAGTCTCTGGGAAAACCAGGATTGCTCAGAGGGTTGAGCGCTTGCTTTGCAGTCCCAGGGACTGAGGATTGAGTTCTAGCCTTGGCCCAGCCCATGGGAACCCATGTGCTGAACTGGGGTGTGCTTCCCATGTGGAAGCCCCCCCCACCAGCCCAGTTCCCGCCCTGCGTGTCCCCCTCCCCACCTGTGTGAAACGAAACCATGTTGAAAACTGAGGACTTACAACTATGAAGACCGCTGGGCCCTTCCCCCATTCTCTGTTTCTGTCTCTCTCTGTTTCTGTCAAAAACAATAAAATAAATCTTAAAAAACCAAGTCTCTGGTGATGTGAGGTTTAGCATATTGGCCATTTTGGGCCCATTGTCTTATTTTTAAGCTTTGGGAAAATTAGCTTCTTTGAGCCTTGTTTTTTATTGTTTGTTTAGATTGATATTTGTTTATTTAATGTGATCATTGTGAAAAGTAAATAACATCACATGCATAAAATGCTTTGGAATTATTTTTCTTTGTCTTGTGCTCTTTTCTGCTTTAATGACTTTATCCTTTAAGGATCAGAAAGGATCTGAAAATTTGGTTTAACAGCCTCTAAATTCGCCCATATGCACTGCTCTCTTCATAAACAGACAAAATAAGTTAGACCTCTGTATTCATGGAACAGCTAATTATCATGACTTTAGTGCTGCTTACACACTAATGAAACACTGTTTATGTGTCTTCCATTGTCTGTGATAGCATTTTCTTTGCATTTTCAGCAGAGAGAACAGTGCCTGTGTCAGATAGCTGGGAGCTAAGTAGCTGTAAATGGTCCAAGAAGAAGGAATACAAGCATTTAGTCCAGTTACATGGCCATTCCCTTCTCTGATGCATAGAAGGTTCAAGGCAGTATCCAGTTTGGACATGCTAAAATTCTGACTGAATACAAACACTTATAAAGACCATAGTAAGTAATCATATGGACTCCATTTGAAGGAAAGTTAGGGTCTCTCGAAATCAGTGGCAGTAAAAGTAGATGAAAAGAAATAAACTGAAGAAATACTGAGGATATAGAAAAAAGAGAGTTCTCACTAAAACATCATTTTTCATGCACATTAGTAGCAGTTTGGGGATTCCTTAGGTTAAGACTAAATTGTTTCTATGCCTCTCATCATGAGATTTCTTTCACTTTATTACTCCCACTGGCATTATCTGAAAGGTAACAGCTGATTAAAATGATGAGTCACTTAAAAAATGTTGCTGTAGGTAAATGTATAAATATAGATATTTCTAGATAAATGACCATATAATTTCATTTGCTAAGACATTAGATAATAGTTACATAAAGAACAATAATTAGAATCAATTCAAGGTTTTAAAAGAATGTTAGAAAGACGTAAATAATTAGGGCAATTAAGGACATTTTCTAGAAAGAACCCAAAAGTCAACTAATTAATTTTACCTTAATGTGCACAATGATGAATACAGCCCCAGATTTCAAATATATTGTATTAAGTGCAGGAAATCTGCAAGAATGATGTTATTCAGTGATCAGCTTGAAAGCTATCTGCATAAAATGAGTTTACATCAGTTCAAGAAGGTAATGAAAAAAACCAACCAACCAACCCAAACAAAGCTAATTGCCTATACCATAGAAACAGAAAATTTATGTATCTACTGAGCAAAGATCGTTTTAAATTACCTTATAAAAGAGTTTGACCCAATTCCCACTAAATGTACATGCACTAACATCCCCAAAGTTTGGAGTAAGGGGAAAAAGGGGAAAAGGTAGTATGTAGAATATTCTACTGTGAATTTGAATTTGAGTTCTGGCTCTTATCAACTGATGTGCTTTGAACAAGAAACTTAATTTCTCTAAATCTCCATTTTCTGAACTGTAAAACCGAAATAATAATGTCTACTTATAAGTATTTTTGGTAACATAAAGACATACACATGGCAAGATATAACATTTTTTTGTACCTATTAAGTTTTGTTAAATATTATCTTTCTACCTGTCTAAGAGGTAGATGTAATAAGAAAGAATGCTTTGAAATGATAGGATCCCACCCTGCCATGTATTATAACTTTGCTTCTCTTAGTTTAAGTCCATTAATTAGTGAAATGTAAATAACATCATACAGTATTTTCATAAAGATTGAATTAATAAGTGTTTACCAAATATTATGTATTCCTTTTTCTCTCTTAGGAAAGACTAAAATTTTTAATCTGCAGCACCCTAAGACACAATCAACTCACTTTTTAGCTCTGCTCAATACTATAATGAAAGAGGAGTTACCATTATTTCACAGCCTCAAACTTCCCCTGGTATGTAAACATATCAGCTTTACCCATCATTCTCTCCCATTCCCAGAGATGAATGTATTTCCAGCAAACTGCAGCTTGATTTATGTGAAAATAAGAATGCTAGGAGGATTGCTTTAATGGATGTGGTGTTGATAAATAGCCTGTTCAATAAATTCAGCAAAACCTCACTTTAGGTTGTCTAGCCAAGGTGGGTGGTGGGTACTGAGCTTGTACCTTGCCCCTTTACTCCCCTCCCCAGCCCACATTCCAGAATTTTCTCAGATAGTCTCATATTCCAAGGCCAAATTTTATATTATTTTTGAGTGCATAATCACTAATTAATTACCACAATGGTATGCTGATTCATTTGAGAAAAAAAAAATCCTCATCTTTGAGATGGTAACAATAACACTGGGTTTATGATGTTGAGAATAATATGACGGTAATAGTTGGGATGAGGGTGATGGTGATGGTGATGGTGATGGTGGTAGTCGTGACAGGGATATTGGTAATGATAACAGTGATAGTTGTAGAAATTCTTGGAGTGCTAGAACATAAACAACACCGGCATGTAGTGTTTACTAATTTCCGGGGAATAAATACCACTACCATGCTCTATTTCAAGCTACCAATGAATGTAGAGTTGAGGAAAGATACCCACTCCTCTCATGAGCTGGTATGAGCCAGTTCCAGCACACCGCTGGAGGTAATGGTAGTAGTAACATTAGTGGTACTAGTAGCCATGATGCTAGTGGTGGCATGACTAGTGCTCATGGGAGTGATGGTAGTGGTGAGAGTGATGGCAGTTTTGGTGTCGACAGGGGAATGGTGGTGATGGTGCTAGTGGTGTTTCTAATGGTAGTGCTGGTAGTAATGTGGTAACTCACAGTGGAGATGCTGGTGATGGTAGTGATGGTGGTAATGTTACTAGTGGTGGTAATGATAGTGGGGATGGGAGCAGCAATGGTGGTATTGGTGGGGATTATGGAGGTAACAGTGGCCCCTTTTGGATAAAGCCTTATCATTTATAGAGTACTTTTACCTGAATTACTTCATTTCATATTATGGATAAAATTTGGTTAAGAATGCTTCTGTACTTTTACTGGCTAACAAATTGAACTTCAAAGGGTAATAATGCTTGGTGATAAGAACTAGGCCTTGGAGTCAGGTAGCACTGCTTTAGAATTCTAGTTCAGGAGAAGCCAAGATGGCTCAGAAGATGAGTGCTCACTTTGCATCCTCAGGGTCTGAGGATCAAATCCTGGCCCCAGACCATGTGGACCCATATGCTGAGCTGGGGTGTACCTCCAGTTCAGTGCTTGCTGGGGCCCATGCAGGAGAACCATTGACTCAGTCCCTGCCCTGTGCAGTCCTGCACCCACCTGTGAAATGAAATTATATTAAAAATTAATGACAAGCAACTATGGAGACTGCTCTGGGCCCTCCCCCTTTCCTCTGTCTCTGTCTGTCAGTCTCTGTGTAAAAAAAAAGAATAAATAAATAAACAAACAAATAAATAAATAAATCTTAAAAAAAAAAAAAGAATTCTAGTTCTTCCCCAACCTAGCTGTACAACCTTAAACAATCACCCTATCTATTAAGCCCACATACCTCATTTTTATAGTGGAATTAACATATTCTATTCAGAATATCATGAAAATGTTCAGATATTGTAATTATTGTTAAATTGTAATGAGGGTTTATGAGATAATATAAATAAAATACTACAACTCTTTTATAATATTAGGAAACTAAATTACTACTTTGTCGGGATCATAGTTTTTATTAAATAGAGTTTTTGTTTATTATCCTTGCATTGTTTTATTTGTTTTGTTTTATCTGGAGTACCTGGATGAGTATTATATAGGTATTTGACTTTAAATACTGAAGAGAGTTCACTTGTTTTGCATAATAGAGGAGAAGGACAAACTTAATTTTTCTCAAACAGCCTTTGGAAGAGGTTGCTAAGAAGAGAGAAGAGCCAACAAAATGGAGATAGACCGGAGTTATGTGGTAACAGTGTAGTAGGATGAATAATAGTCATTTTATGTATCTGCATTGATTTCCTGGAACCTATAAATGCTGCCTCATGAGAAAAGAAAAAAAAAATGGGAGGTCTTTGCAGATGTGATTAAGGCAAGGCCCTGGATATCACAGATTATCCTAGTTTATCTTGCTGGGCCCTAAAGCCATCACAAGTGTTCTTATAAGAAAGAGGCAGAGAGAGATTAGACACCATGGATGAGGGGAAGGTAACATAAAGATGGAAATGAAGATTCAAGAGATGTGGCCATAAGCAAAGGAATGCCAGCAGCCACCAGAAGCTGTTAGTTCCAAGGAATGGATTCTCCTTAGAATTTACTAAGGTGATGTAGCCCTGACAATACTTTGATTTTGATCAAGTGAAAGTGATTTATGATATCTAGCTCCTAGCACCATGAGATAATAAATATCTGTTGTTTTAAGCCACTGAGTATGTGGTATTTTGTTGCAACAGACACAGGACATTAATACATTCAATAAAACTCCTTGGTAGTTCACAAAAATATATTAGAAATAAAATTTTTAATACGATTTTAACATGGTTTACATTGCTTCACCATTAATCCCATTTCAACATTTTCTTTTCTCAAAAAAACAACAAAACACTTCTGCAAAGTCAGATGTGCCTACAAATGTTTTACTCATGTGGATTTATGTTTCTGGTTGTTGTTTTTTTTTAAGATTTATTTTATTGATTTTTGACAGACAGAGAGAAACAGAGACAAAGAGAGACAGAGAGAAGGGGGAGGGCCCAGAGCAGTCTCCATAGTTGACATTAGTTTTCCATATAGTTTCACTCCACAGGTGGGCACAGGGCTGCACAGGGCAGGAACTGGGCCGGGAGCCTCCCACATAGGCCCTAGCAAGAACTGAACTGGGGGCACACCACAGTTCAGCATATGGGTCTGTACGGGTTGGGGCCTGGATTCGATCCTTGGTCTCCAGGGCTTCAAAGCAAGCGCTTAACCCACTGAGCCATCCTGGCTTCCCCTATGTTTCTGTTTTATACTCAAAGGAACACTAAGTTTCATATCTAGATCAAGGAATTGGATCACAGAGTTTGTGTGTGGAAATAGAAGCCCAGGAAGCAAAGGCCATGAGGATGAAAGAACAAAATTTCAAGAAACTTGGGGGAAAAGTACTTGTTTTTTCACAGTCCATGAAATGTGAGTAGGTTCAAGTCAATGACTACAGTGGCAGAGTCCCAAAGAAAGAAATCTCCTATGAACTACATTATAGTTATTATTGTTGTATGGTTATTATTATTGCTGTTTGTCTTAGTCAGCTCAGGCTGCTTTAACAAACCACCACAGAATGGGTGGCCTAAGCAACAGCCATTCTTTTCTTATGATTGTGAAGGCTGGGAAACCCAAGGTCAAGGTGCTGGCAGATTTGGTTCAAGGTGAGGGGTCTCTTTCTGGTTTTCAGATGGCCCCCTTCTTGTTCTATTCACACATGGCAGAGAAGAAGCTCCAGTCTCTCTCTCTCTCTCTCTCTGTCTCTCTCTGTCTCTGTCTCTCTCTGTCTCTCTCTCTTTCTCTTATCATGGGGACTCTAACCTCATAACTTCATCTAAACTTAATTATATTCAAAGTCTTCATCTCCTAATACCATCATATTGAGATGCTTCCAGTCTTCTTACATACTCAGAATATTCTAAAACAAGTATTTCTATCCAGAGGAAATAACCTGAATGACTCACTGGCTCCCTCACTTGGGAGTGTTTGGAGAATGGTGGAAACAAGCACAAAGAATTCTGTTGGCAGTGATGCCAAGAGGCATTCACAGGTCCCCAGGAGAGTAGAGGACTCAGACACTGACAACTGGATTCTAGTCAGGCAATTTTCAAAATTCTAGTGAACTGACTTACTGACGATGCTCACAGAAGGCAGCCAACACATTAAAAGGAAACTTGAACTGCAATTTCTTTTCATTCTCATGAAAAAGTTAGCAAAATGGGAACTGATAAGAGAGCCAAATCACTGAAATATGAAAAATCACAAATTTAGCATTTATTCAGATTCTTCAGCTGAGCCTATCATAGAAAAAGCTTGACTTTATCACAGCAAGTCACTGCTTCCTGACTGTGGAGTTTCTTCTGAGTGAACACACCCCTTATTCCTACAGGCAGAATAGCTCAACCAAAGAATTAGATTAGTGAAGCCAAGAGCCTTTGAAGATCTCCAGGAAAGACATCCTCAACATTTTCAAGTTGTCACCTGTGAAACAGAAACTTCAGTGCTAAAACCTTTGAAATTAATCAGTCTAATAACCCCTTCCTTCATGTTTCTTATTCTCAGACTCAAAATGTTGCTCCATTGAAATGTTAGTTTTGTTTAAGGGCTAGGGCAGTTTGCATGGCCACTGCCCTTTCCCCCAGATAACTTCATGAAAGATAACGTCCAGTGGCTTTGCAAGATCACTAGATGGCAAGTGAATTATATCCATGGTCCTCATCTTCAAAGGATGCTGCCACTGCGGGTTTGGCTTTGCCAATGCGGTGTCCAGAAGTTAATCTGTCAGAAGTTAGTCTGTTCCATTTAAGGGTTATTGCATTTTAACCCTCAGTTGTGTATGTATAGATATGAGGTAGAGATATGTGTATATTCTTATGGGAAAAAAAGTCCTTATTTCACTGATCTTTTTTTTTTTTTTCTTCCCCCTACTGTTTGTTGCCTGGTAAGCAGTTTTTGAGTCATCATGTAAATCCTCTCCGTCTCATTCAAAAACCACTTGTTTGCTCTGACTTGAGGAATAAAAGCTTAACCAGTCAAGATGGTGAAACCTTTGAATAGTCTTAATGAATTAATTTGGCAGAACTGAAGTAGTGATTTCAGTGTGTGAGTCACAGGCTTTCATAGTAAAGGCTCTGTGTGTGATTAGTACTTGCCAGAGCAGGTCAGAACAGAGCAATGTAGTAGAGCTCGGTGGTCTCTTTCCATCACCCCATGCTATGGCCCTCCCAGTTTTTTTCTCATCAACAGACTCAGAAAGCCACTCAAAAGTTCTGTATGTGCTTTTATCTCAGCTTATTTTATTCAATGCTGTATCAAAAATTATCCACGGTTATTCTGTCATGTACTTGTTCTTTTCCTCTTTCTTTGCCCTCTAAACTCTGTAATCCAGTAGTATGCATATTATTCTCTAAGGTGAATTTTTCAAGTTCTACATGTATATCTGTATATAAATGTATATACAATCAATCTTTATTATTCATGGATTCCATATTTGAAAATTTGCCTACTTACTAAAATGGACATGTACCACAAAATCAATATTTGTGTCCTTTCATGTTCATTCACACACATGTGCAAAATGGTGAAAAAATGACTTCTATAATGTACAAGTTCCCAGCTAAAGCTGAACAAGGTAATACTCTTCTTTCTTGTATTTGTTCTCACATTGTAAACCAATGTCTTTTTCCAGTATATTTAGTGCCACATTATTGGCACTTTTCGGCTTTTTGTTGGTGATTTCACTGTTTAAAATGAGCCCCAAACACAGTACTAAACAGCTGCCTGTGTTGCTGTGACGTGCCTTATGGAGAAAATGCACATAATAGCGAAGCTTTGTTCAGCTATGATGTCTAATGCTATTGACCACGAGGTCAATAGCAATGAATTAACTTTGTGTTTTAAGATGCTTTTAAACAGAAACACACATAAAACAAGGTTATGTATTGATTGGTTGATAAACAGTATTATGATGAGAGGCTTGGAGGAAAGTAATCTTGCATTTTCTCTAGGAACAATGGTGTAGTGTTCACTAATTTGCTGTTAATGGCTGTTTTACAGAACATGACTACCACAAATAAAATGAATCAATGGTATTTATTTACAGTGGAAAATTACCAGTTCTTAAAATATAAATACCAGAGTGGAAAATGGAGGGGCATGACCTGAGGGTCAGGAAGTGAATATTTTATTTATTTATTGTTTATGGTTTCTGACAGAGAGAGAGAGAGAGAGAGAGAGAGAGAGAGAGAGCGATACAGAGACAGAGAGAGAACTGAACTGGGGGAGCTCCCAGTTCAGCACATGGGTCCGCACCCGGGGCCAGGATTCGATCCTAGGTCCCCAGTGCTGCAAAGTGAGTGCTTAACCCACTGAGCCATCCCAACTTCCCCAGGAAGTGAATATTTTAGCTTTAGGCTCCTTATTGACCTATTCACTTGACTGCTTTGAGATTCCAGCACTATACCCTATTCAAAAACATAATAAAAAAGAAAGAATATTCTTTAGTTTTTATTATGTTTTTGAAAAAAAAAAATATATATATAAAATATGTAAATTAACTAAAATATTTCTCATGTTTATTATATTTTTGAATATATATATATATATACACATAAGAAAATATGGATTTATGTCTAATGGTAATCTTATCTTGTTTCTGCTGTTATTTTCTCCTCTAGTGTGAAGAATTATGTTTAAATTGGATTGGATTTATTGCCAATAAATTATTACTAATTAAATGTGATAGTACTATTGGGGTTGTTCTTATATAAAAAAGACTTATGATTCAGACATACATACTTTAAATGTTTACAGATAAATTATGATATTTGGGATCTGCTGGCTTGATACTGGTTGAAACTGGGTGATGAACATTCAGATGTCATTTTTCTCTTTGGTCTATTTTGTATACTTTTGAAATTTTCCACACCAAAAAAACTGCAGAAGATAAAGAATTAAGTAAGAAATACCATTCTTCTGTGTCAAAATCCATGCTTGGAGATTTATACATGCTATTCCATTTAAGCTCTACAATAACTTTGTGTAGAAGATATAATCTCTCTTAATTTAGAGCAGATCAGAGCAAACTAAAAAAAAATTCTCAATCACTCATAGTAACTATATTTTAAAGACTTAGTTTTTAATTCTTTTAACTTTTTTCTTACACATGTAGCTCATAACAATTAATAAAAATATTATTAATTTATTTTTGTTTTCCTTCTAGTCTTGCAGTGTGTTGCATATACAATTTGAATTTATATATCTAGGGTCCCTAATAGTTTGTGTCTACTCATCAAAAGTCCCAACTTACATTTCTATTGTTAATATCTGAAAAGGCAAATGACCAAAATAAAGTTTGTTAAAAAGTCCTAGAACTCAGATTTATATATAAACAACATAGTCAAGAATGTAATACTATTTTTTCTTTCTGAAATAAATGTCACCATTATTAAGTTTGAAATTATAGTATATTAGAATTTAAAGTATTCCTCAATCTTTTATTTCAAGAAAATGACTACCAAAAAGGCGAGAATAGGTCCAAGTAGAAACTGGGTCTCCAATTTCCAGACACAATCCCTATTATCTCACATAGATTTATTTACACGATACTGAAAAATGTATCTGGAGTTCTAGGTAACTTGGAAGAAAGAATAAATAAATGTTTATAAATATATACATGAACACAGATAGAATATATACACAAATAAAGATTAATGTGATATTTAAGTTAAATATTTAAATTTACTAAAATATTTCTTATGTTAAATCCAGAATAGGCATAGGTCAGCTAGAAATAATTTTATTTAAATCTGTTTGAAAAATCCATAATTAAATCCATACACACTGGCAGCTAACACAAAATATCACCCTGTGGCGTTACACTTGACTAAGAATTAATTAGATTAAAAGCTTCTAAGATGAATTCATTGAGATAAGAAATGATAATTTTGGAGTCTATAAAATGGAATTCTTCTTACCATATTGCTTTTCATGTTTCCCGGTCTCAGACCCAAAGTTTTAATTATCTCTTTTCAGGCAAATGTAAAAGTATCTTTTCAGTTTAAAATATCTACTGAGAGATGGAAAAATATAATAATAAAATAAAAAAGAAAGAAAAAAAGAAAAGAAAAACCTTTATTGAGATAAAATATCTACTCAACACTGATGGATAGTCTACTGTACAATTAAAACATTAAATACGAATAACATAAGTTAGAGGCATACCATCACAGGATGCTGTGAGTCAATGCAATGCCCCTGTCTGTTTTTCTAAAACTTAATTATCATTTGCTAACTTAGATGAACATTTAGTTTGAGGAAAAAATAAAATAAAACCAAAACCAAAGCAATGCCAAAAACAAACACAAAAATACCTCAAAAACAATGTCTCCTTGCAATAAGGTGAACTTCTTTTCAAAATTACAGTGAGACAGTGTTAGCCAGTCATAGACTCCACTGCACTTCAGCCATTAGAGTTTGCATGATGTACCTTGATGCTTAAGAAACAAGAGCTTCAAAAATGGGGCAAAGAGAGGGAGAGCTAGCATAGCGTTGGCATAGTGATAAAACTCAACAAAACCTAAAAGTACAATTATATTTAGAAGTCTAATATGTGGTAAAGGCAACATTTTAAACAAACCAAGAAAGAGTGAAATTGTTAATATATAAATACATGAAAATATAAAATAAATAGTTGAATTTTACATCATACATCATAAATTTTGAATAAAAATATATGTGTGAAAATATAAAGCTCCCAAATACTATAAAATATATAGAAATTGTAATTTGATAATATTGTTTGTGAGGTCAACTTTAAAGATCATACCAGGGGAAGCCGGGATGGCTCAGTGGGTTGGGCACTCACTTTGCAGTGCTGGGGACCGAGGATCGAATCCCGGCCCGGTCCGTGCGGACCCATATGCTGAGCTGGGGAGTGCCCCCAGTTCAGTTCTCTCTCTGTCTGTGTGTGTGTGTGTGTGTGTCTCTCTCTCCGTCAAAATAAAATAAATAAATAAACAAACAAATAAATAAATTAATTAATTAATTAATTAAATTAAAGTTCATACCAAAGAAAGAAACAAACAATGAAGGAAAATATGAATTAATTAAATACTTTTTTTACATTTAAAAAGTTATAAATAAAAGTGAAACAAACAATAAAAATATCAAACATAACATTTAAGTTTTTGATGTGAATAACAGGTGAAAAGTTTCTAAAAACATAGAATACCTTTATATTCTCATAGAAATATGGGTAACAATGTGGAATATCAATTTATAAATAAAGAATTATTTTATTAGGAGACAAATAAAAACAAACGAAATATTAGTTTGAAACTCAAAAAAGTGTAGATTAAATCAATCAAATATGATTTTCACCTGTAATATTGCAGAGATAAAAAGAAAACATAAAATGGTAAAGGGAGGGAGTGTCACATACACAGCTAATAAAAGTTCTATTGATTCAAACTTTCTAAAGTGATTGATGTCCAAATAGATGAAAAATACAACATATAGCAATTTCATACTGAAAATTTTATTTTCAAGAAAATAATAAAAATTATAATGATCAAAGCATAATTCTTTGTATTATGCACCATTCTTAGCACTTTTCTTACATTAACTCATTAAATCATTTCCATTAGCCTGTGAAGTAAATCCTACTAGTATTATCACTCCATTTTATATATAGGAGATGTCCAGAAAAAAAATCCAGTCATAAATGCCTCTATTTGTCATATTACATGGCTGGATACATTTCAGACAGCCCTCATATAAGAAAATAGAGACCCAGAAAGTGTGAAAAA
This sequence comes from Craseonycteris thonglongyai, assembly GCA_004027555.1. NCBI lineage: Eukaryota > Metazoa > Chordata > Mammalia > Chiroptera > Craseonycteridae > Craseonycteris > Craseonycteris thonglongyai. The sequence continues at coordinate 14,388 of PVKE010011591.1, forward strand.
CCAGATCCTGCTTTGCTGATCATTTTCCCTTTACTTTCTTTCTATTTCTAGCCCCAATTTCCATATTTTTCTAGTTATCAACAATGAAAGATATTCAGCTAAATTTGTAAATTACTTTGTAAAATTTTAGAAAATACATATGTACATGTATATGTAGAAATTTCTACGTAGATATACATATTTATATCATTTATATCTGAACGAAAAAAAGGGCTATCTGGAAAAACCCAGCCATAAATGCCTCTATTTTTCAAATTACATGGCTGGATAGTTTCTGGACAGTCCTCACATGCACATTATATGTGTATGTGTATTTGTATTTGAATTTTGGAGCTAGATTAATGTATAAGGGATATTTTCAACCATGTGTATCAATTGTTTGAATGTCTTTGGTTTTACACAATAGTTTTACAATTAAGGAAACTAAAGTGCAGGTTCATTTTAAATTTGCTTAAATTGTCACTTCTATTCCAATACTGATTTTTTTTTTCTCTTAGATAGTAGTATCCTGGACCAGCTAGTACCAACTTTTGGGAGGCAGTTATTATTATTTTTTTAAATCTGTGAGCCATTATTTAACATTGAATTATATAAATTAAAAATTAAACATGTTTATAAGTACTCAAAACTCATTATTTAAAAATAATTTTACTATAATTTACTCTTAATTATGCTACAGAGGTTATTTGCATATATTGCATCTATATAGTGTAAAAAATATATAATGATATCCAACTGCACATATTTTCCTAATTCCAAGTTCACTAATGTTGTGGTAGTAGCTTGAAAAATCAGTGTGATAGAAATATTTTCACCAAAGACATCAGCAAAGTGTACAGATTGAGGTGTAATTTAATTTTTGATGATTGTGTAGATTTTAAAAAGTACTAAAAATGTTAATAAAGCAGATTAAATTTAAAACTTATGTCTGTATATGGAGAACAAACTAATGGTTGCCAGATGGAAGGGATGTTGGCAGGGCTGGGGGGTGGGGGGCTGGGTAATAAAATAAAATAAAATAAAATAAAATGTGTTTGTAGCCCTTCATGACTAAGACAGATAAATGAAGGAATATTCTTACAGTATTCGAAATCCATTATTAATTCTGAAAAGAAGTCACTCACTGTTACTAATAACTGAATGAAATTTCCATATAGGTCTTTTTTGTTTCACTTTTACATTATTCATTTAACATAAAAGATCAACTAACAATGATATCAAAACAATGCTCATTGCTCAATTAACTGTATAGGGCTATGCACAAGTATTGTGTATTACACTATAATTTATAAATTGTGTTGTACATAACGGCAAAATTTATTTTTTTTAATTCTAGAAAATGGTAATTAAGTATTTCTGAGTATACCACTGTTTAGACTTTCCTGAAAACATCTTAAATTCCTATTTTCTTCATTTCTTAAACGTATTTCAAAGTGTTTAAATTCACTTATGTGCAAATTATTTTTGCAGTGAATTTGCAAAATATGGAAAAGCACAAATAAAATTAAAATTATTTTTAGTATTTCTTCGTTTGATGTGTTTTCTTTCATATACAAAGTACTTAAAAAATAAGATACACTATGAACAATGTTTTGAATTCCAGCAATGTATTATTGGCATTTTTCTTTGTTTTAAATATTTCTTTAAAACATGCTCTAATGGAAGACTACTCTTCTATAATATAGACTTTCTTATAATTTACTTGACCAATTCCAAATATATATTGTTAGACAGATGACCTATATATTTTAAAGGTAAAAGTTATGGCAACACTTATAATATATCTTATTAACCAAAGACATTATCATTCAGGTCTACAATATTTGAAATTCATTTCAAAATCACAGTAATTACAACCTATACTAGAAGTTTAACTGCATTGGTACCTTTTCAGTATTTTTTACTTTATCTTGTATTATTTTGTTTGTTTGTTTGCGTGTGTGATTCATTCTTAGTGTTTTTAATTTTAAAACCACCAAAGACAATTTCAGTTTGGCACAATTATGAAACAGTATTATAAATGAAAGTGAAAATAATGTCAATATTTTCAACATGGAAGCTTCTTTATTATTAGCATGGTGTAAGCATTGACATTCTGATTCTTGAAACATGAGTCAGAATATCAGGCTTCTTATTGGGACATTAGGTTTTATAAAAGTTCATGAAGAAACATTACCATAAATCTCACATACTAATTGCTAGAATTAAAAACAAAACAAAACAAAACAAACAAACAAAAAACGAAATATATAAGTAGAGATAAAAGGATCAGTTGAAACAATAAGAAAAAAAATAGATAATGGCTTACTTGTCACATGACCTCTTCAGCTAAAGTTCAGGATCCACAATTACATCATAAGATGCTTACAGCGTCTCAGGTGCTTCTCTCTACCACCAATACTGGCCTCATCACCCACCATTTTTCAAATGTCAGCTAAGCCTCAACACAACTTTTTTTACATTTCCCTGTTAAGTGCTGAATCGTCTACCAAATAGGTATATTCAAGTCCTAATGCCTGGTATCTGAATGTACTTTCATTTGGAAATAGTCTTTGCAGATGTAATCTAATCAAGTTAAGATGAAGTTATACCAATTAGGGTGGACCTTAATCCAATGAGCATGTCCAAATAAAAACAGAGACAGGGAGTGTTGGGAAAGCTCAGCAGTTGAACACTTGCCTTGCAGTGATGAGGTCCAGGATTTGTTTCCAAGCCTGGCCTGTGCTAAACCCATATGCTCAATTGTGGTGCAACTGGTAACCACCAGGATGGCAGGGTGGCTAAGGTTCTTGCCTCCCATGTGGGAAGCCCCCAGTTTGGTCCACCGTACAGGGCCCCTCATCTATTTGTATGAAATAAAACCATGTCACAGCTAATGAATGAACACTCTGGAGAGGGCTCTGGGCCCTTCCCCTTCTCTCTCTCTCACCTTCTCTCCAACAATAAAATAAATCTGAACAAACAAACAAGCAAACATACAAAACCCATGAGATTGTTTAAAAAAGAGAGAGACAGACAAACCAACAGAGAGAGCACTACATAAAGGCATAGGAATAAACACAAGTGATGCATCTATAAACCAACAAACACTAAGGATTACTAGCAACTACCAGAAGTTAGGGAAAAAAACAAGAAACAGTCCTCTTACAGTTCAGAGGTGATATGATAGCCTTGCCTACACCTTAATTTCAAGATTCTAGCCTCTGAAACTATGAGAAAATAAATATCTACTTTTTTAATCACCCAGTACTTTGATAAGACAACCCTAAGAACTAATACATCCCCTAACACTTTCTTCCTTATTCATTCATTAATTCAAGAAATTTTACTAAATGCTGATTATATAACAGGCAGTATACTCACGTGCTTTCATCTTACTCCTGTACTAATCAATATGTCCCTTCAGGAGAGGAACTTTATCATTACTGTATTTTCCGGCGTATAAGATGACCGGGCGTATAAGACGACCCCCTAATTTTACAGTTAAAACATAGGTTTAGGCCTATATTCGCTGTATAAGACTACAGCCTCAGAAGTGGGGGGTAGTCTTATACAGCGAATATAGGCCTAAACCTATGTTTTAACTGTAAAATTAGGGGGTTGTCTTATATACCCGGTCGTCTTATACGCTGGAAAATACAGTACATTCTTTATAGCCTGCACAATTATACACACTGAAGAGTTTGCTAATAAATAACTGTTGATTAAATGCCACTCTCAATCTTTCATAGTAAACTTGTTTTTAAAATTGCTTTTATCTCCTAGTGAAGAGTGATATTCAAAGAGAATAGAGGGCTGAGAAAAAAGGGAGCAGTCTTTTAATGATAATCATGAATCTAGCTAAAGTAAATAAAACAACAGAACATATGCATTTTTAAACAAACAGATCTTAGGGTTTTTGCTGTTGTTATTCTCATCAACTATGCAAATAAAATGCTTTTCCCTTTGATTGTCTGAATGTTCTTTACTCATTAACATAAAAACAGCCAAATGGACTTCCATTGAAATGGAAAGATGTTTGGGAAGGCCTGAGAAACAGGATAGCATAATGGATAAACTCTGAAGTCAAAATGTCTCAGTTTGCATTTGTGTTTAGCCATTCCATAGATATAACCTAAGAAAGGATTTAATCTCCCAAGGCCTATAGTTTCTCTTATATAAAAATTGGATTAATGACCATACATTACTTATGAAGCATATGTGATTATTCAAGATGTTGTATTTTTAATGCAGTGTCTTAGATATAGTAAATGCTTGATAAAGGTTAATTTGATTTACTTCTATTATATTACTCTCATTATTAATAGGACTTTTTATAACAATTATGGTTACACTATCTCAGTACAATTCCATAGAAAATTTTTAACTTAGTAGAAAAAAAATACATAAGATCTTACAAAAGACAGAAGATTACCCATTTATTAATGTCTACTAGGCATATAGCAATTTCAAAAGTAAGAACCAAAAGAAAAATTGTTTTTGTTTCTATAAAGTAGTCAATTTAACTAAGCATCTTATTTTTTTTTAATATTTATTTTTTTTGACAGAGACAGAGAGACAGAGACAGAGACAGATATAAAGGGGAGGGCCCAAAGCAGTCTCTATCTAGCTAAGCATCTTGATCACTATTCAAAGACTGGTTTAATTTCAAGTCTCAAGAAGCACCCAGGCACCTTACCACAGCAAGAAGTTGTCCATGTGCATACATGTATGAATCAGAAAGAGTTGCTTAGAAATAAATCCCACTTATACAGGGGAATAGAAATACAGTTGCAGATTCACTAACTCCCTACTTTCTGTAAAAAAGCAAACAAACAAACAAAAACTATTATAACACCTTAGCTAAGCAGACAAAATGATTATGTTCTCACTTCCAGTTACTGGTATATGTGGACTTATACCTTCCATTTTATATGAGGGGTGGTCCAGAAATTCATGAAATGAAGGAGAGGAAATGTAATAAAAAACTATTTTTACTTTTACTTTTCAATATAGTCAGTCATACTTAACCCTTTTACACTTTTCAGATCTTTTCATAAATGTATTTATACTCTTGGAAAAATACGTTTTGTTTTTGCCCTCAAAATTGCAGCTTTAACCTCTATGTCATCTGTAAATTTCTTCATTCAAAGCTGTTTTTCATATTTAGGAACAAATAATAATCAGACAGGGGAAGGCGAGATGGCTCAGTGGGTTAAGCGCTCACTTTGCAATGCCGGGGACCGAGGATCAAATCCTGGGACCTAGGATCAAATCCTGGCCCCGACCCGTGCGGTCCCATGTGCTGAACTGGGGAGTTCCTCCAGCTCAGTTCTCTCTCTGTCTCTGTATCTCTCTCTCTCTGTCAAAAACAATAATAATAATAATAATAATAATAATAATAATAATCAGACAAAATCAGGTCTGGACTGTAGGGAGAATGGTTTGATGTTTGGAAGCCACAGTCATGAAGAATAGCCAATGCAACATTGCTCTTGTGAATGGGCGCATTGTTGTGCAAAAGCAATGCCCTTTGGTACATTTTCCTCTTCTTCACAGATTCCTTAACTGTTTCAGCAGACTGAATTAGTACTCTCCAGTAATTGTGATGCCTTGTGATCAGCAGAATACCCTCCATATCCCATAAAACAGTAGCCATGATACTTCCAGCTGATTGTGACACCTGGTACTTGTTAGGGGGTGGTGTGCCCTTTTCGTGCCACTGCACAGACTTCTGCTATGACTCAGGCTCATAATGATGAACCCAATTTACATTTCCAGTGACAATCCTGTTTAAACTTCATCTTTATTGTCTCTGCAGAGGTCCAAAAACTGTTGTGAACACTCAACACGCTGTTGTTTTTGAAGTGGCATGAGCATTCTCAGTACTTACCTTGCACTGACTTTTGACATCTTTAGATGCTGAAAAGAGAACATTCAAAATGGTTGTAAGTGATACTCCAACCTTTTCTGCAAGCTGCTTTATATTCAACTTGGCCTCTCCCACTACAAGATTTTTAACTTTTTTGACAATGTCTGAGCAAGTGGCCTCAACAGGGAGTCCTGGATGGAGATCTTCTTCAAATGACTTACTGCCTGGCTTGAAAAGGCTATGCCACTTGTAAACCATGGATTTCCCAGGGTAGCAGTCCCCATAAACCACTACTAGCTTTGCCCAAAGTGTTTTGAGGTGTTTTTTCTTGTTTTGTGAGGACCTTAATGATGGCACAAATTCAATTTTATTCATACTTGGGATTCTCTTCACATTTGATGTGCTTCTTTGGTGATACTGAAAGAACATGGATGCAAGTAGGCTAAAATTTGGCACATACACTAATAATAAGTTACACAAACTGTTTGTGTTAGTATTTCCACCTCACTGATAAACACCCCATTCTGCAAATGTCTTGACCACCCCTCTTTGTTCACTTTTTATTTGTTCTACCTTTTCTGTTTCTTGTTTCTCTTTTAAATATTTCTTTGAATGGATACTGTTTATAAAATTTCACTGTTTTCTATATTGGCTGAGAAACTGTAAATTCTATTTCTATTCTCTTTCAGGTTAACTTCTTTATTGATTGACTGTTAAACTTATTGGGATAACATTGGCTGGCAAAAATTACATAGGTTCCAGGTATACAATTCTACATTACATTGTCTATGTATTCCATTGTGTGTTCATCACCCACAATCAGTTCTCTTTCCCTCATCATATATTTGATGCCTCCTCCCCACTTACACTCAGGTAACCTGTAAATTATTGACTGTGTCCATGAGTTCTTATTTCTTTTCTACTGTCAGTTGAAGATTACAATTGCTAGCTGCAAAATGCCTTGGAAAATTTAAGAATGTTAAAAAAATTCAATTTAATTATTACTACCTCCCCATTGTATATATTCTTCATGCCCTGAATATTCCTACTTTTGTTTCCATCTAAAGAAATAGTTTTTTTTTTAAATTATTTTATATGGTTAATTTCAATTAATTCGCCTATATACTTTTTTTGCTCACCATTTCTACTTGCATTTCATATCTTTTTTTCTGAGATTACTCATCTAGAATACATTTATCTAATTGCATTAAAGTATACTTTTAGAAATGCATTTATGGAAGTTTTATAAGTAGGGAATGCTCTGTTTTTTGTTCAGATATTTTTATTTTATTCTTATTCTTGATGAGCAGTTTAGCTCATGAACATCTTTCCTTGGAGCACGATGAAGATCCCACTTTCTTATTCTGACTTGCATTGTTGTTCATGGGATGTCAGATTTAAGATAATATATATTTTTTATTTTTATTTATTTATTTTTTTTGACAAAGGGAGAGATATGTACAGTGACAGAGAGAAGGGGGAGAGCCCAGAACAGTCTCCACAGTTGCACATCATCGGTTTTTCCACATAGTTTCATTTCACAGATGGGCGGGCACGGGGCTGCACAGGGCAGGAACTGGGCCGGGATCTTATCCCGGTGAGAACTGAACTGGGGGCAGTCACCAGTTCAGCATATGGGTCCACACAGGCCAGGGCTGGGATTTGATCCTTGGTCCCCAGGGCTGCAAAATGAGCACTTAACCCACTGAGCCATCCTGGCTTCCCTAAGATAATACAGTGTTCTCTCGCCACTTCGTGCTTCATGGTTTGCGGCTTCAGTGCTTTGTGGGTTTTTCCAAAATATTCATCAAAAAATAAAAATGAAAAAATGCAACCATGTCGGCAGCCACATTGCGGAAAGGAGCGTTGTTTCACGTTGATGCGCGAGAGAGAAAGAGTCTCCGAGGGAGCCTAAAGCTTCTACGAGTCAAGTGAGAGCCTCTCCTCCGCCACCAACACAAGACTCTTCGCCTCTCTCAGAAAGCCATGTTGATTCATGTTTATTACTGTATAAGGTTTTGTCATTAACCTTATTAATTAGCACTGACACGTTAAAGTAAATACGTATACTGTTGTCATTTTTGTTTTAAATGAGTAAAGTATGAATACTGTTTCCATATTTAAAACATTCTTGTACCCGCATACACGAACATTCCTAGGGGCAAATCCTACTTCGCGGTTTTTCAGCTTTCGCGGAAGGTTCTGGTCCCCATTAACCGCGAAAAACGAGGGATCGCTGTAATTTTAACCTAAGTGATCTGACTTTTCTCTTGATTGTTTTTAAGATACTACATTTATGTTTTGTGTACTGTAGTTTCCCTATGATATGCCCCGTCATACATTTCTCTTTATTCCGCTTGTGATTTATTTGGCTTCCTAAATGTTAGAATTTATGTCTTTAATCAATTTTGGGAATTGTCCACCATTATCACTTTAGTTTTTTCTTCCCCAATCTCTCTACTCTTCTCTTCTAAAACTGCAATAAAATGTTAGACCTTTTTCTTCTGTCTTCATGTCACTTAACCATACTTAGTTTCTATACATTTGTTCTGTGTGCTGCATTTTGTGTAATTCTTCTCTATGTACGTTCTAAATTTCCTAATTCTCATTTTAGATTTCTCTATTCAGCTATTTTACCCATACATTCAATGTGGCTCTTCTTCAGTTTGTTGTTTATGCTGAATCTTATTACATTTTTTTAATGCTTCCTTGTGTATTCTGCAGTTGCTATTGCAAGTTGATACTCACATCTATGTTCTATTTGTAAATAAATATGTAGAAATAAGATAAAATTATTTCTCTCTAGATAAATTTTTGATTTGTCATTGTCTCTCATATGCTTCCAATATGGACAACTCTATATTTGACATACCAAATGATAATTTGGGGCTTCAGAAGTAGTACAAATCTGAATTCTAAATCTGAATCAGGTCACAATTTCTCAGTGAAATTAAAAAAAAAATCTTTTTTTCTTCTTTTTCTTTTTTCTTTTTTTCTCATCCATAGCCCAGACTAAGATACAAACAATATGTTTCCTAAATTTTTCTTTGAGGATCTAACAAATATTTATTCATTTTATCCATATGTTAGATTCTTATGAAGGTTTAATGATATAGTGATAAATAATCTTGGTACAGTCATGCCTTGATATTTGACTGCTTTAAAACTTGTTAAATTTGGTATTTGATGCATTTTGATGTGAAAATTTTGTCCCTAATCTTCTCATTTGTTTGGTACTCATCATGCTTCCTGGAGCTAATTAACAATGAGTACCGAATTTCCACTGTATTATTCTTTATGGAAAAAATTGTTTGGTATTTGTCATTTTTAGTACTCTCATTTTTGGTACTCATCACACCTCCCAGAACCAATGAACAATGAGTACTAAGGCATAGTACTAATAACAGTTGTAGTAAAAGCAACCATAATAGTTGTGGGTTTTGTTGCTTGTGATTAAATTAGAAAAGTGAGTCATTTTTATCCTTTGTATAGTTGAATACAAGGTCTGGCATATATTAGATATTCTGCACATTTTTTTAATTTAAATAATGAAAAAATACATGTATAAATTTTAAAATATTGGGAAAACCGGGATGGTTTAGCAAGTTGAGTGCTCAGTTTACAGCCCTGGGGACCAAGAATCAATTCCTGGCCCCAGCCCATGCAAACCCATATGCCAAACTGGAGTGTGCTTCCCAAGTAATAGGCCCCCAGTTTGGTTCTTGCCCCCTGGTTCGGCCCCTGGCTCAAGGGGGCGTGCCTCCCACATGGGAGACTCTGGCCCAGTTCCCACCCTGAGCAATCCCCGCCCACCTGTGTGGAACAAAACCATGTTGAAAACTGATGATGTGCAACTACGGACACTGCTCTGCGCCCTCCCCCTTCTCTCTGTGTCTCTCTGTCTCTCGCTGTCTCTGTCAAAAACAATAATGTGAATCTTAAAACAATAAGTAAAAATATTTTTGCTGCCTTAATGTAGTGGTTTTTAAAATACTTCTAGCTGCTGAAGTGCAGAAGTGGTTTTCCTATTTTCTTTTTTTCAAAAAAGAAAATCTCACCATCATACTCCCCACGGTGGAAAAGTAAATTATGTTTTTGTGTTCCTGGGGGAGGGAAAAGTATTAATATTTACCACATTACACTGTTTTATCATTCACTAGGAGACATAAGGGAGACAATATCTGAGAAGACAAAGTCCCTGAATTAAAGAGAACTGTGCCAAACATTTACATTTTAACTGAGAGAGATATACATGAATCAGAACCTTTTTTTAAGTTAATCAGAGAAGACTTTTTAGAAGAAATGAATAAAGTTTTAAGAGTGTTAATTATTTTACATAACTTCTGTACCACCAATTACCAACTTGCCTCTTAAAAAAACAGACTACCTCAATGCTGTTTAAACTCTTGGATTATATTTGTGAATATGTCTATTTTCAGTTGCAAATAATAATTCTAAAGCCATATGTTCATATTTGTTTGGAATATAATTTTTGTCTTTGTAGTGTAGTTGTCATTTTTACTACTGTTTTCTTTTTCCCTCAGTGAATTTAATTTTTATATTAAAACCATATGATCACCATCATTGCAACTAGGTAACTTTCCCAGTTATTATTTTATCCTGATAAAGGAAATAACAGGCCCAAAATGGCATCACTAATGCTAAAAGCCCATGATATTAAATCTAGATTTAACAGTTTCAACTTCTACCAGAAACAGAATGCTAATCAACCAATAAGAAACTCTCTGTTTAAGTACCTGTAAGGTATTCTGTCACAAGAGCCCTCCAGATACTCCCCACAAAGGAGGAGACATTCTGCATGATAAAAAGTCCCCCAATTCTTTTTCTTCAAAGAAAAGATGTCCCAGACTCAAAATAATCCTTTCTTTTCTATTGATGATCGTTCTCTTGACCCACTCTTCTTCCTATAAAAACCTTCCATTTTGTACAACCCCTCCATAGTATCCTTCTAATTGCTATGTTGGATGCTGTCTAATTCATGAATGGCTTAATACAGCCAATCAGATCTATAAACTTACATAGTAAATTTTGTTTTTTAACAATTCTCACAAAACTCCAAAGTAGGCATTGTTACTAATCCCCCCCCCCCCACCTTTTCTATGTTCTAGTAGGACTTTTGGGTCCAAAGGTAAGTAGTCCAAAAACTCCCAACTCCTAGTTTATCACCTGAACTCTAGGAATGCTTTGTTTTAAAACACTTCTAGGAGAAGCCGGGATGGCTCAGTGGGTTAAGCACTCACTTTGCAGTGCCGAGGACTGAGGATTGAATCCTGGCCCCGGGTCCATGCAGACCCATGTGCTGTACTGAGGAGTGCCCCCAGTTCAGTTCTCTCTCTGTCTCTGTATCTCTCTCTCTCTCTCTCTCTCTCTCTCTCTCTCTCTCTCTTTCTCTCTCTCTCTCTCTGTCAAAAACAATAAAAAAATTTTAAAACACTTCTACTTCTGACAACAAATTCATGGAATGAAAACCTGAGATTCATGGATAGCAAACTCTGTCTAGTCTTAAAAAATTTGGTATCAAAGTCAATGCAATATATTTTTATTAAAATAAATGTCCCAGGGATGCCCAGATATCTCAAGAGCTTGAGTGCTTGCCTTGCAACCAAATCCCAGCCCTGGCCCATTCAAATCTACATACCGAACTGTGGTTCAACTGGTACCTGCGTGGTTCCACATCCACCTGTGTAGAATGAAACTGTGTGACAACTAATGGTGTGCAACTACGAGGACTGCTCTTGGCTCTCCCCACTTCTCTCTCTCTCACTTTCTCTCAAACAATAAAATAAATCTTTAAAATAAACATCCCTGGAATGGACTACACAACTGTATACTGACAGAGAGTACAAGATGCTAAAATAGATGTTGATATATTACAGAGAGTATCAACACTGAGCCTCAAGGTTTTTATTTTTTACTTTTTGTATATCTTTCCTGAAAGATTTTAAACTTTACTGCTTCCCTAATGCAATGCTTTTCATGAGTTAGCAATTATCTTCTAACTCCACTCCGTTTAAATGCATATCAATGCATATCAATGAGCTGGATGAATGTAGTCATCATTGACATGATAGGCTTTCCTCATTTGCTGTGTATCACTCCAGAGAAGAAAACATCATTAATCCACTCTAATCTCAGTACACAGATTCACATTTCTGTGTTTTCCTTTCTTCTTTGGTGTCTTTTCCTTACTTTCACTGTAATACATATTTTACCTTAAGATTAAGAATACCTTACTCTTCTCTCTGCACAAATCTTGTATGAATTCACTGAAGGCAGTCCTTCCCATCCGAGTGGTTCTTGACTTTTAGTGGATAGGCACTAGGTGTCTGTTGAATACAACAATATTTTCCCTTAGAGAATGTGCCCTCAGGCTACCTATTTTTAGGCTACCTATTTTTTAAATATGTCATAACTGAATAAGCAATTAGGTAGCACAGACTTGAATTTTACTCATATTAAACATTTACAGGTTTACATGAACCTGGTCTAAATTGATGGAGACAGACTTGATAAGCTATCTCTAAAGTCACCCCCATCTGATTTTAATGCTCTTATTAATGTCTATTTGAAAATAAGGTTCTGATCCAAATACATACCTGCTACCTATCCTCTCCTGGATCCCTACCACTGAGAGAACTATATGCCTAAAGCACACTCATTCTGTACCCAAACCACTTTGGCAAGTGGAGATCACTAAAATTCTACATAGTAAACTAGAGGACATAACACTTGAACAAATCATCAAGATATGAGCCTATGAATTATTTTAATACTCATATCTACATATAACCTATAAAATGATTCAAGAAACATAGAAATTGTGTTGATTCTAAATATTACATTTTTCTCTCCTGTATTTATTATCTACTATCTTAATTCAGAACCTTATCATATCTTGTTTGGGCAATTTCAGAACCATACTAACTCACTTGAATCTTATTGCTCTAGCTCTAGTCCATCTGTTACGTTCTAGGCAGTCAAATCTTTATAGCAGAAAAATTGCTCATGTCCTTCTCATCCTTACTGTTACTCTTAGACTAATACCTCCATGCACCTCTGTCTTCTGCACCTTGCACAGTATCTCCTGCACTCTCCTGCTTCTGCCAAATTCCACTAGACAACCTGCTAACTTCACTGCTTCTTTATTTGTATAGAATGATCCCCTCTGCTTGTTCATCAGAAAAACTCCTGTTTGTTGTTCAAAGTCTTTCTCTTGGGGAAAGCCGGGACGGCTCAGCGGGTTGAGCGCTCGCTTTGAGGCCCCGAGGACCGAGGATCGAGTCCCGGCTCCAGCCCAGGCAGGACCCACATGCTGAACTGGGGAGTTCCCACAGTTCGGTTCTCTAGCTGTCTCTGTCTCTGTCTCTCTCTCTATCTGTCAAAAGTAAAATAGAAATAAATATGCACTGAAGATAAAATAATTACTCTCTATAAATATAAAAAGATATTAAAAAAAAAAAATTCAAAGTCTTTCTCTTACCATTAGGTCATCTTTGAAGTTTTCATTGTTGCTATCAAGATTGAATTAGCTATCTATTCCTCTATTCCATTTCTATATTCTTGAATATAATTTTCCCCTTCTTAGTATCATATTGTAACTCATGGCATTAGGATTATTAGTAATTATTAGTTTAATTTCCCCAACTTATAATTCTTTAAGGCAAAAATAAAAACAAAATAGTTTTCTTAGTATTGCCATATGTCAAAAAATTTAATGGGGAGAAAGCATAGCTACACATACAAACCCCCTGCCTTTTTTGACATGATAAGCTAGCAACAGTTTTACCCATTTTTTTTCATCTGAGACAGAGAAAGCACTAAGATATATTTGTTAAATGAATGTGTGGGTAAACCATCTTTTTAAATAAATGGATATGGTATCAACCATAAAGAGAATGTACTTTCATTTGTTCAAACCAATTTAATTATTCTTTATTAGATTTGACCACAATTTTTAGAAACCAAATAGCAAAAGATGTAAATGTCATCTCCAAGTGAAACTACTAAAGGAGCGATAATCACCCATCTGAAGACTGTAATGTGCTCTTAGATATGAATGGCAGCCATGCCTCAGGGTATCTTACCCATCCTACTTGGAGCTCTGCAGAGGTGAGCTCACAGAATTCTACACTCAATTATAGCCATGTGCAGACTTGCCTTGAATAGCTCTGATAATAGCAAATCCCTCACCTCCCATCACAAGTTGTTCCATTAACAAGTGTAAATTCCTTTAGCAACTGAGAAAAAAAATATTATATGTGTATATAGAATTTCAGCAACAACTTGCTATTTCACTTATATTGATAAAATTAAGACTATTTTTTAAAGTGGATCTCCAATATTCTAAATGGTAAGGAAAGAAGGTATTTCTTCTGCTTCTAATAGACTAAAAAGATTCTGCAGGAACTACAGCTCATGTAATCCAACATCAATTTTGTTTTTCAGATTTACTTTATTGTTGTGAGAGAACATATATGTGAGAGAGAGAGACAGGAAGAGAACCCAGAGCAGTCTCTATAGTTGTACATCATTAGCTGTGACATGGTTTCATTCCACACAGGTGCATGCTGGGCAGGAACTGAACAGAGAGCCTCCCACATGGAAGGCAAGAAACTCTGCTGCAGAGCCATCCTGGTGGTTACCAGTTGCGCTGCAGCTCAGCCCATGGGTTTTGCATGGGCCATGGCCAGGAATCTAACCCCAGACCTTGCAGTTGCATAGCAAGCACTCAACCTGCTGAGCTATCCCAGTATCTCCCAACATAATTGCTTTATAGGTGGTGTACTGAAGAACAGGAAAGGGTGAGCTGGCTATTTAGGGACAAGTCAGAACTAGAATCTACTCTATCTCTCCAATCTCCTAAATCCCCTTTTTACTGTCCCATGTCCTCAAATCTTTACCTGGACAGACAGGTTTCATGTAGTTTTTGTCTCTATATTAAAACAAAAACAAAACAAAACAAACAAACAAACAACAACAACAACAAAATATATATATATATATATATTTGGTGCCTATATTAAATATATATACATTTTACAGATGCTTTTGTGACAAAACCAAGTTTAGCAGTGTTAATGTATTCACCACATGGCCTCTGTCCCTCTCCTGACAGGTATACTGTAATAACCAGATTAGCCTTTCATGTTATACTGGGAAGAGCTTTTCTCTTTCCACTGGTTCCTGAAAGATTTTGGGATGTGGATTTACACAAAGAACAGAATCTGAGAAGCAACAGAGGAGAGAAATATTAAGGAAATACAATTACACTAATTTATCAGATTCTAGAGAGCATGGAGGGACAAAAACTGAGATTCCTTGTGACTGGTGGCAGAGGGACTTTTGGTGATAGATGGTGGGGATGAGGAGATGTCAAATGATTCTCCACCTGTGCTTAGTACAAGAATTTTAAAAAGGAGGAGGTATCTGGAGCTATAGCTTAACACCGCTCCCCCGCCTCTTTATGGTCTAATAAAGTGCAGAATTTTGTTATTGTTATTACTGTTAGAACTGTTTGAACTCTTTCAATAAATGTGGCCTCGCAATACAATTTGTGGCTTAATTTGAGCTAAACAACTTAAAATTCTTTCAAAGGTAGGTTTAAATGAATTTAAGAATATTAGGTTCAAAACCATCATTTGTCAAACTATAGCCCAGTTTGGTATAACCCATCATCTAAGAATGCATTTGTACATTTTTATAAGGGTTGTAAGAACAACAACAAAAACAATAACTGGCTGGCAAACCTTAAAAATGTATTGTTTGGCTCTTTACAGAAAATATTTTCAGACTTCTGGTCTATACAATAAAAAGAAAGAGCCTTTTAAGTTTTTTAAAATATTGGGACTTCAAGCAATCCCTTGAAAAAGAGAGAAGACATTTGCCAATTTTAGGAGTTGGGAGTGATAAAGCCAACCTGTGACTGTATCTGAATTGAGACACTGAGCAGTGATTAGAACTGGGTCAGGCCAGTGCTCAGCCAGGAGGCCAGGATGCAGATGTTATGAGGACCATGTGACTGCTCTCAAGAGACTTGATGGCTAAGGAGAAAAGATGCAACTTGGAATATTTCATTAGTTTAGGAAACATTTCTTGAACAGGGTAATGGTGAGATTTTCTTAATATAAGTGGCAGGACCACCAAAGCTTTGGAGTTAAAGTTAATATCTTTGAGCAAGTCACGTGACTTCAACAAACATGAGTTTCTTTATTCTTAAAATGAAATTAATATTGACAGCTTTTTTATAATATTATAAGAATTAAATTAGGTAACATATTAAGTACCAACCTTTCATAGTACCTGGTGCAGATAAAATGACAAGCAGAAATTATTAAATTGTAGACATTTAATTTTTTAAATAATTTTAATAACATTTTTCACTTCTTACGACTGGGTTGCTGAGCAGTAGACATCTTTCAGAGAGCTTAGTAAGATAGCTGAGAAGCAAATGCCAAACTATTTTAATGTACAGGATACTTTGGACATTTGTTTTACTCCCTAAGTAAGTTCAGATGCCCAGATGGGATAGAAGGGCAATAACTGCCCACTTATTTCGTTTTTATGGAAAAAATAAGCATTCTTCAAATCTCACCTGACAGCTTGGGTCCTTCCCGATATAGCACCTTCAAATAATTACACAAGCGACACACTTAGTTCTGTACTGAATCACAGAATTATCTACCTAGATGTGAACCCAATTGAATTTCCTTAGACACCTGTGGTCAGTCACTGTGCCACTCTCTTATGGTTTATGATGCCTAGAAAATAGATGCTATAATTATTCTGGTATTTGACAGGGAAGAAAGGGAGAGAGTACACTTCCTAACAGAAACCAGGGACAATATTAATTATAACTAATTATTACTCCAATTACCATCTGTGTATGTAGTGAAAGGACATGCATATGATTGTTTCAAACACCTTGCTCTTTATTTATTGCAGCTGTATCCCGATGTTAAGTAACTGTAGGGACTCTTCCAAAGGCAAAGAGTCAGGATGGGGTTAATGTGTTTGTGGTATTTAATACTTGAAAACAAGTAAGCAAACAAATCAGACACAGATAATGTAACAAACACAAAACTGAAAGATTAATACTTTACATTAAAAACTTTGTCATAACTTCTGCCCCTCCAAATGTCTAAGTACAGTAAGCAGGGGTCACTTCGTAATTTTCTTTTTAGTGAGTGACTAAAGGAATCTTATTCCAGGTATATAGAAAAGATAATTTTGTTATCTTAGCACCATTTATTTTATCAATAACTATATTTGAGAAAGAGCTGAAAAAGGAATTGTTATGCGAAATTCTCTGACAGCATATTATTTGTACAGGTAAGGTATGGGTAAGTAAATGAGTTGATGTTGCAGTATTTTTAAAAGCCAGCTGTTCCCCAAGCAGGAAAATAAGTGGCTGTCGTAAATGATCAATTGTATTGAAAGGCCCAAGCTTTGCAAATTTCCACATAAGATAGTCCATGAAGTTCTCCACCTACCTAAATTAGCTCATTCCAGCAACCAAACTGGGGGACAGAGCTTTGGTTTCAAGCTTGGAGATATGTTTTCCTTACCCTAGAGAGTCACTAAATTGGAAATGTCACAGCCCTTGGGGGCACATGAAAAATGCATATCATTTCACATCTGTTTTTCACTTGATCCCAAAGGACCTGATATTTCTCCAAATTGCTAGGTGGAAAACCAATTTAATTTGATTGAAGTATGAACAGAAACTTACAAGCAAAGTAGAATATTTGCTTTAAGGTTAAAATGGGAAACTTTGCATTGTATTGTTATTCCTGATAAATGCTTCTAGGAGTACTGTTCTCTTTTTTTTTTTTTTAAAGATTTATTTATTGTTTTTGACAGAGAGAGAGAGAGAGAGAGAGATACAGTCAGAGACAGAGAGAAGGGGGAGGGCCCAGAACAGTCTCCATAGTTGCACATCATTGGTTTTTCCACATAGTTTCATTCCACAGGTCGGCTGGGGCTGCACAGGGCAGGAACTGGGCCGGGGTCTTGCCCCGGTGAGATCTGAACTGGGGGCACTCCCCAGCTCAGCATATGGGTCCGCACGGGCCGGGGCCGGGATTCGATCCTCGGTCCCCGGGGCTGCAAAGTGAGCGCCTAACCCACTGAGCCATACCGGCTTCCCACTGTTCTCTTTTTAAAACCCCATTTTCTTTACTTATACTGATGCAACTCTGATTTATCCCTCTAAGGTCTAGTTCAGGAAGAATTCCAAGATTGTACCACAACATACATTTTTTCCTTTTCTGAAAACGTAATGCAGGTATAATCTATAAGTGTAAATAATGAAAACCTGAGAATTTAGAAGTAGATAAACTGAGTTGAAAGTACAACTCTGTTTCTTATTAGTTGTGTGACCATGATGAAGTTATTTAAGCTTTGAGATTCACTTTTTTCATATGCAAAATGGGAATAGCGAGTGATCATGAAAACTAAATAAAATAAGGAACATAAACACCTTAGTAAACGTAAATGACTAGGTAGACCCTACAAAATGCTTATTTTATTCATTTTAACACATTGCGTACGGATCACGAGAATCTTCGTTTTTTCTGAGCCATGTGTTAAGCACGGGTAACGAGAATTCTCGTTTTTACACTTGACATTTTATTTTTTGCAAGATTTATTTAATTAATGAGGTTTGGTTGATATATAACGAGCAAATATTATCAATGGATAGATTTATGTAAGTACAAAAAATTTCATTGAAAAGTTATAAATAATATGGAAGCAATAGCATTTTAAAGAGAAGAGTTCATTTCAATGTGGTCTCATTTAAATACCTGCCGGAACAGAGGGGTATGTAAGTTTTAAACCCCGCCGTACGCAACGTGTTAAAATACCAGTTGACCATTCTAATTCATGGACTAAAGCCTTACATGATGGAATGGTGATTGATCCTGGTCTCTTCCTGTTTAATAAAGGCATGATTCCATTTTTATAAACATTTCCAAGGTATCAGTACTCTTCACACGTCTTATAGTTTAAAGACTCTGGGGAAGCCGGGATGGCTCAGTGGGTTAAGCGATCACTTTGCAGCCCAGGGGACCAAGGATTGAATCCCAGCCCCGGCCGTGCGGACCCATATGCTGAACTGGGGAGTTCCCCCAGTTCAGTTCTCACCGGGATGAGACTCCGACCCAGTTCCTGCCCTGTGCAGCCCGCCCACCTGTGGAATGAAACTATGTGGAAAAACCAATGATGTGCAACTATAGAGACTGTTCTGGGCCCTCTCCCTTCTTTCTGCCTCTGCCTCTGTATCTTCCTCTCTCTCTGTCAAAAACAATAAAAATAAATCTTTAAAGACTCTGAAAAGCATGGTTTTGACTATCAGGACACCAAATAACAAAGCCTATGTTGAAGGAAAATGTTGGCATTCTAAAAGGTGATGGAATATATCCCAATCCATCAACCCTCTGATCAGCTCCACATTTTCCTTGATCTCCCCAGGGCCCTGCCTCAGATTAGATTTAGCACAATCTTTTCAGCAGAAGGGCTGTGTGAGCACTGATAAGAGCACTGAGCAGTGGGAGTGATTGTCTGCAGGTTCTCCCTAGAGCACAGGCTATTTATTTCACTTCTACCCCAATCCAGCAAAGACATTTACTGAATTTTTCTTGATGCTGTCACAGGATCCCTTTGAAAAACACTGTTTGCAGCAGCCTGAAAAGCTTGGCAAAAGAGGAGGCCTCGTAACTCGCTCACAGGGCTGCATTGGCATGTGTGGAATTTCTTTGCGAAAATCATCCTTCACTGGGCAATTAAAATCCATCTGGTTATTCTGCCAGCTGAAGAATTCACTGAATCCAATGCCAGCTACTATCAGGTGCGGTTTTCTCAAATTTCCTTTGAATGAGATGCTGGGCATATTCATCCCACAACAATATGTCCCTTGTTAAATGTAGTGACAATCCAGAATAGGATAAGAGGGTCATACAATCACAGAATAGATTAGCAGGGGTTCTTCACTGTTTTTGTACCATTAACCTCTTTTACTCTCTGGTAGAGACTATGGATGCTTTTCTCATAATAATACTTTAAGTGTATAAGATAAATACATATGATTGCAAAGAACTATTTATATTGAAATAAGATTATAACTATGTATTTGGTGTTTTAATAAATTCCAGCATAGGATAATAGCTAGTGCAATTTCAAAATAGTGGTGAGTATAAATAATCTCTCAAAATACATGTAGCATCTTAAATATGACATCAAATTATTTTTATTTCTATTTTTGATAGTCAGAGGACTAGCTAGCATCAATAAATTTGTTGCCTATATTCATCAATCAAGAAAGTGCTTAAATTTCAACTAGAGATTAGTAAATTTCTCTATTCATGTACATAGCCCTCAATTTATAAACATCTACTAGTAGGAAAAGCTTTGATCTCAGATTAAAAAAATAAACTAAGTTGGTAATCTAGTACTACCACAATCTAAATATGTGATTGAGCCAAGTTCTTTCAAAAACGGTGAGTCATAATTTCCTCAACTTTATTTACAGTGAGTTTAGTGAAAAATAGAATGACGTAATTTAGTACTTACCATGCGTCAAGCACTGTTCTAGCTGCTTTATAGACATTAACTCAGGTCATATAGCAGAGAATTATTGATATAATTCAAATTTGTATCCAAATATAGACATAGGCTTCCAAAGGTATTGGAAATCTTAGAAAATCTATTTTAGCCTAACCTTTGCCTGGGGAAAACTTTAAAGCCTGCAGAAATTTCTCCCAGTAACTAGCAGAAATTATACTGACTGTTATATTGGTCTTATTTTAGCAGGGGAAAGGAATTTTATGAAATCCATTTTAAGCTCTTCATTTTGCTGGGTGCCACTCTGAGAAATAAATGGAGGGTCCTCCATGTTCCAAAATGCTCCATTGAGACTCTCAGGCCTGGGACTATGCTACCATTCCCAAAATTCTTCTTTCAATACAGTTTTATAGTAACGGTGGTTGGAATAATCATCAAAATGTCTAACCACATAGGCACAGACTAGCCAGGAAGGACTCCTGACCATGTGAAAAAAATTATGAGAGTAAGCAAACAACTTAATATCTTTAAGTTAAATCATTCCAATGACATTTATAAACTTTGCAAGCATAATAAGATAAAAATATCCCATATTATTTCAATGAAGCAATCATACACTGATACCAAACCCAACAATGACTGGCTTAAGGAATTTTATACCAAAAATATAGGTATGTGTTAATATTAAAAAATATATATATCATAGTTTATCCAATTAACAAAATAAGGAGAAAATTATATGGGCATTTCTCTCAGTGCAAAAAAAAATTTGAAAACAATTTTATCAAAATATAAATATTCTACTGACATTATAAAACATATCTACAGGGTCCGGCAGAAGTAACACCTCCTTTTCATGAGCTGGTAATTTATACCAAATCTTTATTATGAAGTCATAAGCATGTGACTCTGTAACATAACAATATCACACTCCAGCTAAAAAAGGGTGTTACATCTGCCTGACCCAGTATTTCAAATACAAAGAACATAATGATTAAAGAAAAGCATTAGATGAATAATCCTAAGAGTCAAACAACGATAGCTATAATCAGCAATTACTATTTAATACATTTGGAACTATCAGCCAGCAAATTGGAAAAGAGCTGTAGTATACAATTTGGAAGAAGCTAATAATAAATACGAGCATACCCTGGGAAACTCTGTGAATAATGGGGAAAAACTACTACTGATAAAAAAAAAAAAGTTATTTGGATGGTTCTAGGCACAAATGTATTATACATAAAATAATAGCTTTCATGTATGCAAACAACATCTAGTTAAAGAACATAATCAAAGAAAAGACTCCATTTATAACAGCAGTAAATTAGATAAATAAACCTAAAAAAAAGTGTCAGGATCTATACAAAGACAAACTTTGAATGCTTCTGAGGTACCTAAAGATTGTTAGAACAAACAAAACAGCATACAGAGAATATGAAAAGGAATATTCAATAGCATAATGACGTTTGTTTTCCCTAAGTTATTCCATCAATTCATCATAAGATGAATACCATACAAACCCAGATGGACAGTAAACAAGCCAATTATAAATTTTATATGAAAGAAGAAACAAGGATTACTTAATAAACTGGAAAAGTATTTAGGTGTGTAATGCTACCAAATATTAAAATATATTTTATAACTTCAATAAATAAAGCATTGTGATACTGGCAAATAAATAGAGAGCAAATGAGTCAGATTAGAAAGTTGAAAAATAGACTCAATATGTATTGAAGTATCATGTATAAAATAGATAGCATTACAAATAAGTGAAGAAAATTGGGGATGCTGGGATGGTTCAGCAGGTTGAGCACTTACTTGCCTTGTTGCCCTCAGATCCGAGCATTGAGTTATGGTCTCAGCCCATGAAAACCCATATGATGAACTGGGGTGTGCTTCCCATGTGGGAGGCCCCCAATTTGATTCCCACCACTCACCTAAAACTACATGAAAAACTAATGACACACAACTGTGGAGACTGCTCTGGGCCCTGGGCCCTTCCACATCTCTCTCTCTCTCTCTCTCTCTCTCTCTCTCTCTCTCTCTCTCTCTCTCTCTCTCTCTGAAAATCTTTTAAAAAAGAAACAAATAAGTGAAGAATAGATGAAGTTATTTAATGAAAAGTTTTGCAACAACTTGAAAGACACTTGGGGGAGATAATGTTATATCTATGCCTCATCATAATACTATATCTCATTCCAAAAAATAAATCAAACATGTAAAAATACAATTTTGAGAATGAGACCATAAAAGTACTGATAAAAAACTTGGAAGGTTTAAAAGTACTCCTAGGATAAAGAAGGCATTTGTAAGGTAGTGCAAGTCTCAGAAACCATTAAAACAATGTTGAATTCAGCTGTATGAATGCATGGCAAAGATCACTATCAGCAAATAAATGAATAGAAAAACATATCCAACTTAGAAAAAATAAATAAAAATATAGCTTTAGTAAGGCATCAATATATCTTCAATAAAGACATAAGAAAAAATACCAAAAGACAACACAATGGGAAATTAAAAGAGTTTACACAAAAAAATGCAAATGATTCTTAAATGTATAGAAAGGTGTTCAGTCTCATTTAAAAACAGGAAAAAAAATCAAACTATATTATACTGACATACAATTTTTAATCTGTTCAATTGCTAAAATAGAAAATGTTGATAACTCAAGGTTGAAAATCATATAGAGAAACAGGCTTTATATTCCTGGTGAGAATAAAATTCATAAAGCTCCCTTTGAGAACAATTTGGCAATATTTAGCAAAAGGAAGGAAGGAAGGAAGGAAGGAAGGAAGGAAGAAAAAAAGGCAGGCAGGCAGGAAAGAAAGACACATTTACATGTAAATCAAATGATGAAATGACTGATATTTAAAGTTATTCATTGTAGTAAAATTTATAATATAAAAAGTCTGGAAAAAGCCTAAATGTCCATCAGTAGAAGACTGGTTTAAAAAATTATGGTTCTTTCCTATAATGTGAACATTTTTGTGATTTAGGGTTCATCAGGTAGTTTAGCTATTTTTATATATTTAAAATTTTACATTTGATTAAGAAATAAATTCCCTATATTTATAGAGTATTTAAGTTAAATGACAGTAACATAAAATTCTTATAAACAGTTTAATGTATTCTATTCAGTTTAAAATAGGTGGCACATGTTTAATGTAACAGAATGTAGAAAATTATAAAATCAATTATTAAAAAATGTAAGAAGTCTTATAAATGATTACCATTCACTTATCTGTCAGTTTTAGCATTTATATATCAGCAGATAAGCTTTTTACCTCTTCAGAAGCCTGTGTGGTCATTGACAACAAGGAATGCATGGAAACTATTCTAAGATGGGTCTTAAAGAAACATAAATGAGCATTATGCTAATTATTTATTTATTTATTGTTTTTGACAGAGAGAGAGAGAGAGATAAAGAGACAGAGAGAGAACTGAACTGGGGGCACTCCGTAGTTCAGCACATGGGTCCACGTGGGCTGAGGCCGGGATTCGATCCTGGGTCCCGAGCACTGCAAAGTGAGTGCTTAACCCACTGAGCCATCCAGGCTTTCCCTCGATTTTTTTAGTCTGATTTATTTCACTTAGTACGATTATTTCGCAGTCCATCCATATTGTCACAAATGGCTGTATTTCCTCTTTTCTTATTGCTGAGAACTGTTTTACTGTGTAAATGTACCACAACATTTTTATCCAGTTGTCTATCAAAAGGCACTTTGGTTGTTTCTACAACTTGGCCACTATAAACAGTGCTGTGATAAACATTGGGGTACATATATCTTTGTGAATTAAGGTCTTAAAGTTTTTTGGGTAAATACCCAGAAGAGGGATGGCTGGGTCGTATGGCAATTCCATCCCCATTTTTTTAAAGAAATTTTCATACTGCTTTCCATTTAGGTTGTACCACCAGCAGTATATGAAGGACTTCACTTATGGAATATGAAACTGAAAATAACAAAGAAAAAAAAAACTCATGGACACAATCAATAGTTTACTGATTATCTGAGGGGAAAGGGGAAAAGGGGTGGGAGAGTGGGGAGGGTGGAGTAGAGAGAGGGAATCAAATATATGATGATTGAGAACTGACTCCAAATGGTGAGCACATAATGTAATATATAGATGATATAATGTAGAATTGTACATCTGGAGCCTATGTAATTTTTACCAACCAATGTAACCCCAATAAATTTAACAATAAAAAAATTAAAAAATAATTAATTAATATCACCCCTAGAAAAAAATTAAGAAAAAATCTAAAATATGTAAAAATCATTGTCAAATTTAAGCACTAAAAAGTAGCTGGATGTATTTAATCTCAGATCTAGAAAATAAATCATTTTTCAGGACTTTGAAAATTATATCACAGCAGTAACAATTAATATTTACACTGATTTCACTTAATGTTTTTACGTTTATCTTTCAATTGAGCTTCTGAATCATTCTTTTTATGCAGATGAGACCATTGCGATTTAGTAGAGTGTCTTTTCCAAGTTCATTCAACTAAAAAGCTCTGAAACAGAACTGGGAACCCAGGCCAGGCTAAGTCCTATACCCTCTCAATTGACAGATATGACAAGCCAATTTATTCCTTTATTTGCTTGTTCAAAAAATGGTTTATTGCACAGCCAATGAGCTCCAGATATAGTGTTGAATACTGGGACTATATTGAAGGGCAAAATAGAAATGGCCCTGCTTTACTGGAGCACACAGTCTAATATTCTTGGGTCTGGCAAGTGGCAAAATGTGACTGGACCTCGAAGAAGTTCAACTTCTCCCTGAATAATAATCTTGACCTATGTGATAAAGATTCTGATGCAGAAATAAAGTAGAGCTTGGTTATTACACAGACTGAGGTTTAAAACTTTACATTATTGGGGAAGCCAGGATGGCTCAGTGGGATAAATGCTCACTATGCAAACCCAGGGGACTGAGGATCAAATCCCAGCCCCGGCTCATGCGAACCCATATGCTGAACTGGGGAGTGCCCCCAGTTCGATTCTCACTGCGGTGATACCCCGGCCCAGTTCCTGCCCTGTGCACCCCTCCCCACCTGTGGAATAAAACTATGTGGAAAAACCAATGATGTGCAACTATGGAGACTGTTC
>PVKE010011592.1:0-39936 GCA_004027555.1 Craseonycteris thonglongyai
TGCTCCCTGCATTGCCCCATGCTCCCTGCATTGCTCCGTGCTCCCTGCATTGATTACTCTGTGCTCCCTGCATTGCTCTGTGCTCCCTGCCATGTCTCGTTCTCCCCGCATTGCTCCGTGCTTCCTGCCACACACTTGTGGAACATTCAAAAACTGGCGCTGTCCTCCTGAGTGGTGAGTCTTTCATGTCTTTACTAATGAATTTAAGACATGGTACCTAATACTATTTGGCCTCCCTCAGTACCTTCTCCCATCTGGAAAGACTTCTTCCTGAGGCGGAGTCGGGGGGCTCTGTAAATTCTCTCCCCTCTCAAATAAAAGCAACTCTAATTTGGGTCTCTCTAGGTCTTAACCTTCCCAATAGAGGTTTGGATTTTCTTAATTGCCACCTGGAAGCACAAAGAAGCTCTTGATTTGAAAAGGGTGGACGTTGCTTAGTGGGGGCTGGGAAGCAAAGTCTGGAGCTGGAGATTTCTATGTCTTGGAGGTGAAGAGAGTAAAATTAACCTTTTTATTCTTTCGAGTCTCCTTAGATAACAAAACAAAAATAGAAACTGTTCTCCCAATATCTTATATTTTCATGTAATGAATGTGGCATAGTCCATCAAACCATTGCCCTCAGGACAAAATCTAAACTTTCACACATGATTTTCAAGTCATTCTCCGTTTGCCTCCTGTCTACCACTCTTCTCACCCTGCTCCAGCCCTGCTGAGCTGCCAGTCTCTTTAACCAATTTTTACCTCCATGTATCACATATGCTGTTGCTTTTCGCTGGAACACTCTTCTCTTCCACCACCACCATCTTCTGATTAACTTCACACAATCTTCCCATTTTAGTTTAAATGTTACTTTCGCTGGGTAGTTTCCCTCTGCTGGGAGCTACTGCAGCAAATGTAATTACCTGATTAACTGCTCCGCTCCTCTCAGACCATAAATTCTGCAAGAATAAGGACCATGTTGTCTTATGTGTGGCTTCTGTTCTAGCTCCATGTTTGACACGTATTGGGTGCCACAATAAAATATTGAAATGTGTAGTACTTTGGGGTTTTATAAGCCATGCTGAAAGAAGCATTTTTTTTATGCATGATTATTTGTCCACAGTTTGAAATTTTTTACTTACTCTCTAATGATAAATTCTTGGAAGTAGGATTAGTAGGTCAGAAGATATAAACATCTTTGAAGCCTCTTGAGAAACAACAGATTGCTTTCCAGAAAGCTTTGCATTCCTACCAGCAGTGAATGAGATTTCCTGTTTTTGTTGTAGTCTTATCAGCACTATTAAGAAAATAAATTATTGGGGATACCAAGGTCCAGGGTTCAATTTCCAGTCCCTACCCGTTCAACCAGGAAGGTACAGTGGCAAATGTTCCCGCCTCCCATGGGAGAGGCCCCCAGTCCAGTGCCCGCCTCGCATGACCCCACATCCACCTGTGTGGAATGAAACTACATCACAACTAATTTGATGTACAACTCTGGAGACTGCTCTGAGCCTTCCCCCTTCTCTCTCTCTCTCTCTCTCTCACTCTCGTTCTCTCACTTTCAAAAAAAAAAAAATTAAATTATTTTTGCCAACTTGATAGTGAGAAAGGTTGCTTTTTACTGTTTTAATTTTGCCTTAATTAAGTAGTGAGATGGACATTTTTCATCTTTTTTTATTTGTTTATATTTGCTCTATTATGAATTGTCTGGTGTCTTTGCCCATTTTTATTCTGGAATCGTGGTGTTTTTCTAATCAATTCTTACACTCTCTTAGTGTTTTTAGAATGTGAGATTATGATCATAATACATTGCAGATGCCCCCCGGCTCTCTGTTTAGATGTTTGTATTTTCATCTCATGCTCTCTTAAATTTAATGTTTTTAGGTAGTTGGGTCTGTCATCATTTCCTTGGGGATTCTTTAAATGATTCTTAAACCTCGAGTGCCCTTTACCTCCAGTGATTAAATATTCAGCTACCTTTTCTTGGTATGTATACAATAGATTTCTTTGCCTGTGTGTGTGCATGTATATGTGTGTGTGCATTGCATGTGTGTGCATTGTGTGTCTGTGTGTGTACACCTCTGTGTATTTATTAGCACATGTCTTTGTGTTTCAGCCACTAGGAATTTAATTTAATAAAATTTAATAATAGATGGGAAGGATCTTCTTTTGCCCAAAGGACTGAGAATTGTCTCAACATAATCTGTTGAATAATCTTTCCTTTCCTAATGATTTAAGGTGTCTCTTTTCACTAATTTAGAAGCAATAGTAGTCTAGCTTCAGTGTGTCTTTTTGGAGTGGGCTGGGTCCTTTATGGTCCTTCTAGGTTTTAGGGGGGAAACTATGAAGGGGCAGGCTACCTTCTGCATTTGGTCTCCCCACTCATTCTCCCTGGTTCAGCAGCTAGGCGTCACTGTGGCTAAACTCTGAGGCATCTAGAGAAAGTTGGGAGTAGAGATCTGAAACTGGTAGAGGCACAGTGCATTTGCATGAATACCCACCAGGCTAATTTAGTCATGTTCATAGATGTCTTATCAGAGCATAGCTTTAGTCCGTCTGGCTTTGGATCTAAAACACAATCTATGAACAGAGGCCCTCTAAAAAGTATTTGCAATAGCAAGAGGCAGAATGAATATCGGCAGACACTCCTTGTGTTCAAGAGACCCTCGTCTCTAAGGTGATGGTTTCCTCTTTCACACAACATCACAAAGCGGGGAATGCCGTGTTAACTAAGACAAGAGTTGATAAAATGTTTCCTTCACAGGAAGCCACTAGCCACGAACTCAGAAAGGTGGGCAGGAGTAGAGAGCTGTATACTTAACTTATTCTCTCTCTCTCTCTCTCCTTCAGTCTTTCTTCCTTGCTCTCTTGCTTCCTTCCTTTTGACTTAGTTATACAGTATCATATTTTAGTTCTTGCAAGTTGGTCCCTGAGAAAAATTGGCCGTGGAATTTCATATCTCAAGTTCTGAATCACTGACAATATTAATTTGCTGTGTTTTCCATAAAACAAATATCAAAAACAGAGCCCAGTGATTATTTTTGTATCTCAAGAAGCTGGAACAGGGGGACGAAAAGAATCTTGCTGCTTCAGGAAAGTGTTGTAACTTACAGCACATGCCACCGGATTTAATGGGACGCATCTGAAGCGTCTTCTCACCTGCAGCCCAAAAATGCAGCTCGGTGTTTTAAAATGAATTCGTTCAATCTTTATCCTGAACTCAAATACAACATTTCCCTTCCTGAATCTTAGGCAAATCTAATTAACATTGTTTTTTCCTCAAGTCGGTGACAATAATTTCTGCTCTAGGTATGTGTTTGAGTGGGAGGTGGGCTACTACAGGTGTTTAAAATGACCCAAGGTATTGTAGTTTTATTTGCAAGGAATAGAGAGCAAGTAACAGCGAGTCCCGGCTCACAGCGGCTTAAATAATAGGGCTGCTCCCCAGCTCCTGGTCCCTCACTCTCCACCCATCCTTACGTTGCTCTTCTTTTGCTTTTTTCTCACAGGATTCGTCACCCTCTAACACATTGCCATTTTACTTGTGTTTCTTGTCTGTTTGTCTCCTTCTCTATCAGACAGGACCACTTGTCTGGGGTGTGTGTGTATGTGTGGTTGTCTTGCTGTTTGTCATTCATCTTCCACTTGGTGCAAGGGATACTTATCTGTTTCATGCGCTAATGTATGCTAAGTGCCAATGCCATATCGGGCATTGAAGTAGTCACTCACTAAATATTGTTGAACTCAATTTAATCAACATATATCCCTGAAAAGCCCAGGTGGGATGTAAAAATGAAAGTAACAAAGAAACAAAAACTCATGGACAGAGTCAGTGATTTGGTGGTTGCCTGAGGGTGGGGGTGGGGAGGTGAGGGGGCAGGGCTGAGGAGGAGGGCATGGGGAGAGAGCATTAAGTGTAAAAAAAAAAGAAAGAAAAGTCCAGGTTTTAGGTGAGATAGAGGTCCTTCAGCTTAGTGATGTCATCCAGGACCAGTTTTTCATTGTCTTCATGCTCTACTTTCTTTTTCTTAGTGTTGACTGTCCTAAGTCAGGCGTCTCCTGTAGTACCCCACGCCTCAGGCTCAGGGCTTCTCATTCAAGTACAATAAGAGGGACAGAGAGGCTTCACTTTGCTCTGAACTAACTGGCTTAGGTCACTGTCATCATGGCCAGGGGGTAGATGTGCCGATGGCTTAGCCTAGGCCACCTGTTCCCTCCTTATCCCCAAACTGGAATTAGCCTTTCAGGGATCAGATGGGTGGCCAAGCAGGAATTGAGGGGGGGCTGGAGAGGAGGAAGTAGAGGGAATGTCTGTACTTTTGGACAAGAAGCAAGAGGAGGCTAACCAGTAAGGGGTTCCCATTATAAGCAAACAGAATTGGGGGAATCCCCTTTCTCGTTTACAAGACTGTCGCTGAGATTGCACGTAGTTTATGAGGTTGAATTGTGTTCACTTTCTCATTTTTGGCAAATTTGAGTTCCTAAGTGTTGTAGGAATCCTCTCAATGGATTCAAAAGAGAAAGCAAGCAATAAGCCAAGTTTAAGGATTAAAAAAACAAACAAAACGGTTGCCTCTTCCCTGTTTCTATTGATATTACTTGTTAGAATTTTAAGAAAAGCACTTAACATTT
The DNA here is from genome assembly GCA_004027555.1 of Craseonycteris thonglongyai. Lineage (NCBI taxonomy): Eukaryota > Metazoa > Chordata > Mammalia > Chiroptera > Craseonycteridae > Craseonycteris > Craseonycteris thonglongyai. The sequence goes on from PVKE010011592.1 coordinate 4,612, forward strand.
TCACCTCATTTTATTCTTACGCTGCACAAGGTGCACCAGACACTGGTAACTTCTTCAGCTCTATGACTTATTTTCTAAGTCAGGCAGCATATAGAGGAGCTCAAAGTTGTAGCCAGTGGCCATGAATAAGGGTGTCACCAGGAGATGCTCCTGGCAAGGTTGAACTTGCCTCCTGAAGAGGGACCACCTCATTGTGATGACTGACCACATCTCCCATTGCCTTCCCTCATCCTTAGCTCTATTAACTCAGTATTCAATCTCAAGTACAATGTCGGTTCGTTTGGCCACCCATAATTCTATAACCCAGAAACAGGTTGCTGCAGGCATGTCTTGGGAGATGGAGGAATTTCCTAAGTTGTGTATCAAGTTGACGTATGTGCCAGAAATGTGGAATGTCTTCTCCAGAATCTCAGTCTCCTGTGTTATTCACAATAGAAGGGACGCATATTCATTCTCTAAAACCTCAGCTTATGAAAATAGTATAAGTGATCATTGTCTTCATTACTCTTGCGGGCTCCTCTGTACAGTGTTGTTCCTTGGGAGTCGTGTTACTCAATCACGTATTACTCTGAGAGTGAAATATGATCACTATGTCATTCCTGAACTACTTGCCGCTTGCCTGCCAGCACCATCCTGTGCTTATTTCCACCTTTTTTCTTTTTTCTTCCTGTTTCAGCACACTGACCTTTAAGTCACTAAAATAATCCAAAGCCTTTTTCTTCCTTAGGATTGACAGTCCCTTCCCTGGGTTCAAGTTGTGCCACTGCCTCTACTAGCTGTATGATAAGGACAAGCTACTTCAACCTTTCTGTGCTTTATTTTATTCATTGGAGAGGTGGGCTAATGGCAGTCCTGCTTCATAAGATTCTGTTAACTTTAAAGGATATAATATATTTACAGTTTTTAGAATGTTCCTGGCTAATGAGAATATAAAATGTAAGCTTATTCCTCCTTCTGTTCCTATTTCCTGTGCCCTCCCCCATTTTCTCACCTTCCTTTTGGTCAAATCTGGATTTTCAATGTCTTTGCTGTTTTATAAACTGTCACTACTTCAGTGGTCTTTCAGAGCACTCTGTCTAAAGTAGTATCTGTATTATGTGACCTCACACCTCTCTTTTCCCATCATTGCATCTGTCTCAATTTGTAGTTATACGTTTATTGGCTTTAAGTACTTGTTCATTATCTATCTCCGTGAATAAACTAAAAATTCTATAATAACAGGGGTTTTGGATGTTTTATTCATCATTGCACATATTATATGTGCCTGTCCAGAACAAGTAGTCAATAAATATTTAAGAATGAAAGCCTGAGTCCTCAGGATAGTAGGGAAACTACAAAGGGAAACTGATTCTAAATCACTAATAATTCTGCAATATAGTGTACTATACAACTACACTGCTGGATGCCCTCACTGGGCTGAATATGGGGGTGGGGGGTGGAAGTGCTCTTTCTCCCTAAAATAGAACACCATGCGACTTGGACATCAATTTCCAGGTCCTCAGCTGAGGAAGTGGGTGGAAATATCAAGCAAGAGGTAATTATGGCCATTAAATATCCAGGAGAGACTGTAATCTAGCTTGGTGGACGGATCTTATTCAGCAGCACATGGAAGATAGCTTCTAGGGATCTCCAGAAATATTTGAAAGATATCTTTCAAGGGCTTAAAAGTCTATTTTCCCCAAGCCCTGGAAAGAACCAAAGAAACTCGAATTGGGGTTGTTCTTTTTATCCATAGAGCTGGGTATGACCAGAGAAAATTTGAATTACTATATTAATATTTTCATGGCCAGGACTCCTCCCCATGTGCAGGGTTCAGAAAGAGAAAAATATTCCAGTAAGTTCCATAACCAGTTCATTGAGGCAGGGTCACAGTAAGAAAGAAAGGAACACAGTTTTATCAAAACTCCCATATGGGCTATGAGCTTCATCAGCTGCAGGAAGTGTTTGGTGGGGAAAATGGATTATTGTCTATTATACTGAACCTTTTAAAAATCACATTTTCAGCACTAAGCCAACAGTAAAGAATGTTGAGTGCATTTATATTATCTAGACAACTGGGAAAGGAGCAAGTTGCTGATCATAGTCAGCTGAGAGAAAGTCCACACTGACACTGAGTCAGGAAGTCACACTTGTGTTCTTTGTGCCCCTGTGAGTTTCATTTTAAAAACTTATAGCTGAAGTGTTTAAAATACAATGTGGGGGAAGCTGAGATGGCTCAGCAGGTTGAGCGATCGCTTTGCCACCCAGGTGTCTGAGAATCAAATCCAGGCCCCTACCTGTGCAAACCCATATGCTGAGCTGGGGTGTGCCCCCAGTTCAGTTCTTGCTGGGGTCTATGCAGGAGGCTCCTGGCCCAGTTCCTGCCCTGCACAGCCTTGTGCCCACCTGTGGAGTGAAACTATACAGAAAACTAATGCTGTCAACTATGGAGACTGCTCTGGGCCCTCCTCTTTTTCTCTGTTTGTCTCTATCTCTCTGTCAAAAATTAAAAATAAAAATAAGTCTTTTAAAAAATACAATGTGTTGGGGAAGCCGGGATGGCTCAGTGGGTTAAGCGCTCACTTTGCAGCCCTGGGGACCGAGGATTGAATCCCGGCCCCGGCCTGTGCGGATCCATATGCTGAACTGGGGAGTGCCCCCAGTTCAGTTCTCACTGGGGCGAGACCCCGGCCCAGTTCCTGGCCTGTGCAGCCCCGCACCCACCTGTGGAATGAAACTGTGTGAAAAAACCAATGGTGTGCAACTATGGAGACTGTTCTGGGCCCTCCCCCTTCTCTCTGTATCTCTTTCTCTCTCTCTCTCTCTCTCTCTCTCTCTCTCTGTCAAAAGCAATAAAAATAAATCTTAAAAATAAATAAATAATACAATGTGAACAACGTTCCTCCTCTCTGACAGTTCAACTAACCCTATTCCTTAGAGGGGACCACTTTTAAAACCGGCCTGTGGGCATTTTTTCATTCTTTCTATACATTCTTTCACTTATACATACCCTTTATGTGATATTATAATCACTTTATGTGATTATCTTTTTATTGATAGCATTCTTTTATTGATAGGCTCTTTTCAATATTTCTTGACTACCAACAATGACGTGATGGGAGTATTTGTACCTATATCTTCATATATATTTTAGGGCATATCTACAGACTACATTCTTAGATGTGTGATCACTGGATCAAAGTTATGTGCATTGAAAATTTCTGGGGCCCAATTCCAATTGCATTTCTGCTTTTGACATGGGCACCCTTCATCTTTTGAACTGAGTGTGGACTAGGTGATCTTTAATGGCCTTGTAGCTCTAATATGGTTTAAGCCTAAGATTCTCAGACTCCTGTAGATGTTGGCTGCTTTAGGCTGGCTTCCGTGTTGTGATTATTTTTTTTATTTTATTTTTTAAGACTTATTTTATTGTTTTTGACAGAGGCAGAGAGAGACAGAGAAAAGGGGGAGGGCCCAGAGCAGTCTCCATAGTTGTACATCATCAGTTTTTCAACATGGTTTTGTTCCAGATACGTGGGCAGGGGCCACACAGGGTGGGAACTGAGCTGGGGGCCTCCCACATGGGAGGCACAACCCCTCGAACCAGGGGCCCAACTGGGGGGCAATAACTGTACTGGGGGCCTCCTGAACAGGAAGCACACCCCAGTTCAGCATATGGGTCTGCACAGGCCGGGGCCAGGATTCGATCCTTGGTCCCCAGGGCTGCAAAGTGAGCACTTAACCCTCTGAGCCATCCCGGCTTCCCCCAGTGTTGTGATTTTGAGAATGATTCTTGATTTAGAAGTGAGTCAGGGAGAGAAGAAAGATTAAAAGCAAATGAGCAAATGCAGCTGAAAATGAGCATGCATTTTCTGTAAATATCAAGAAAGGACAGAATTGAGCCAAGGTGAACTAAATACCTTGAGCTACTGCAGAAAGATAGAGATAAAAGTAGTGCTTCACCATGAGCAGAGAACACAGATGTTTGAACTAAAAAGCGGCTTGATATTTAAAGAGATTAGAACTCTTTGTATTGAGTAGAGGACACAGTATTAAGGTTGGCACTAATCCAACCCAGGGCCTTTGAGCTATCATCCTTAGTACTGTCATCAGCTATTTTCATAAGAGAATATGGTTAAACTTGCCCAGGCCTTGTGGCCTTCGAATGGTTCCCTTTCAGGGAACTCCGGGGCACTGCTGAAATGCTGTAGGTGACTCAGGTCATTGAATCCCGCCTTTGAGTCAGGGCAGACTTTTAGCTTTTCCCTGGTTTGGGGGTTTAGTCACTGGAGCTACTTGTCTAAAGTCATATTTAAGGACCTACAAAAATTTTCCTACAAGTATGTTATCTTAAAAAGGCAGTCACATTTTAATTGAAAGATTAATAAGCTATTTCCTCAAAGTTCCACTTCAAGTTTAGTTGAAGTTGTTATTCATTTCCTTTCTAGGAATAATAGGTTCAGCCCTAGAGCATGATCCCCATGTTTCCTCCAGTAATTTAGAAATAAGATATCCAAACCTTATGACAGAGCTTTTAAGGTGTTTTAGTCTGAATGCGCACAGCTTCTCCTAAATAAAATTTTGAAATTTCCAAGCTAACTCAGTGGTACAAGATCACCAACCTATATGACTTAAATTTCCTAACTGTTATGAAATGGCCATTTAAAGATCTTACAGCAAATTATCCTACTAACTAGCTTTCCTCCTATCTAGCCTTCCATCACTGAGGTGTGTCTGAGTGTTGAACTTCTGACTAATGGGATATATAGGGGAGTACCAGGTAGCTTCTGGAAACTTTCTTTACCAGATCGATGGCATATTCACTGCTGCAAGCCCTTCAGTCTTCTTTATTCCCCATCTCTTGCTACTCGTAATGTATGTCAGATGTTGGGTCCTTCCCCCTGGATCACAATTTTAGGACGATAGCTTTAGGACAGCAAAAAAGAAAGTTGTGAGGAACCTGGGTCCCTGGCAAATTTGGGGATCAGAGATGCCACAGCAGATCTAGGTTCCTACCTCCATATTTTTATATGAGGAAAATAGATTTCTATCATTTTTAAAAACACTGTTAATTTAGAGTTTATTTCCATCAACTCATCACCTATTCTTTTGATGGACCTTAGCCTGATTTCCCTTGATAAAAAAAACAAACATCTTTTATTTTCTGAAATCAATATCAGGCTATATGATCTGATGCATGATCCAGCAAATGGACAAGAATGTTTCAAATTGAGATAACATTGAAAATAATTCACAGTAGAAGCTTGACATCTGGACAGAGCTGTTTAGGAAAATAATCCAGCCACAAATACCTCTATTTTTCATATTATATGGCTGGTTGCTTTCCAGACAACCCTTATATGTCAACAGTTGGATGGTAGTACTTTGGTTCGAATGGTTATAAGTAATTTAATCATTTGTGATACTGAAATAAGTAGAATGATGGTGAAGCATTGTAATGTGAAAAGCTTATAGAACTTTCCTTAACTAGGTCAAGGTCAGTGACTCTCCCTACTTTAAGTCTCAAAGGGCTTTAGCTGACCATTTCATCTCTGCCCCTCACCAACCATACCTTTTGTTAGGGTCTGTAAATGAAAGAATACATCCACTCTTCTACCCTCACCTGTTAAGTTACACGCTTTTTTTCTTTCTGTTTTTTTTTCAAAATCACTTTTATGCCTACAATCTTTGGAAGAAGAAAAGATAAAACAAAACAACAACAAATAAAACCAAAGCACTATCCTGGCTCTGCTGATGAGCTGTATCTCAGGGTACAGCTCATCAGAGATGATAATGTAGCTAGATCACATGTCACAGTTTTGCTAGGAAAAGTGTGTTTATTTGCATCTGCTGAGTACATTGAAATAATATTTTCTTGGCTTTTTTCAAAAGCATCAGATGACATAGGTTAGCATCACTGCTCCCTTATCCTCTTCTAACAGGAAGGACTTTAAACCCCCAAGTAGCTAAGTAATATGCAAGCTATTTGCAGAAGGCAGAAGTGGTCCCCTAACTCCTCTAACTTCCTATGGTTTGCTTATACTTGAGCTTCCAACTTCCCTATGATTTTGCTCCAACGGCTTCCCCAATCCATAAAGGTGTCTTGTTTGTATTTCACATCCACCCTATCTGCTCTCATAGTTCCTTTCCTGTAATTCTGAAATTCCTTTCAAATTCTACTTGCATCATTTGGAGTCCCAGAACTAGCATTCTGTCATTGCCATTTGCCTCACTGAAGACATCCCTGAAATGTGGCTCAAAGGAAGGACTCCATCAGAGAAAGGGTTTGCCCGGACAAATGATTCATTCACCATAGTGATGGATTTTTTGTTGTTGTTGTTAATGTCATTTTTGTTCTAGATAGTAGGAAACTGTTTTTCCTGCCTTTTAAAGCATGATCACAAAGCCAGAAACTGGAGAGCAAAGCTTATAACTATGAGGTTCTACATGAACAGGGGGGAAAAATGATCCCACCAAGAAGGTGGTCTGATAGCTCTTGCCGATCCTCTTTCCTGGGAAGCAGAAGATGCAGGCTCACTAACGTGTAGCAATGATGTGACTCATGGTCAGCTGACAGAGCAGGAAGTCACCTCAAGCTGCACTGACAGACGGGAAAGTCCAGAACAGATTAAATGTACTTTTTAAGAAAGGAAATAAATAAGACACTTTGTAGCTGATAGGTTGTGTCACAAGGTTAGAAAGCCCGATTATACTTGATAGTACTGTGCAAGGCAGTAGCCTGGGAATGTATTGATCTGTATATACAGTCATTACTATAATATTTGCAAGCTACCTTTGCGTGGTTCAGCTATTAAGGACAGAACAGCACTCTGGTTGGAAGAATAAAATTACCCAATCTTCACTGGACTGAATTAAATAATAAAGTAATTGCTGGGGTCCTCACAGGGATGGGCATAAGCAAAATTGTGAAGCAGGACATCTTCCCTTTTCAATGTGGTTGCCTCCTTTTTGGAGTTCTTCTCTTGAACATGGGGTTCAAGGATCTCATAAAGTCCTTTTTCTTTCAAGAGAAAGGATGTAAACTCTTTTAGTTCAATCAACATATCCAGAAATATATGCAGACCTGTTATGTGCCACGTATTCTGCAATGGAGTGCGGAAAGATTGGTTAGCAAAAGATCTTTGTGGGGGAAGTCAGGATGGCTCAGCGGGTTGAGCGCTCGCTTTGAAGCCCCGAGGACCGAGGATCAAATCCCGGCTCCAGCCCAGGTGGACCCACATGCTGAACTGGGGTGTGCTTCCTGAATGCGGTGAGGCCCCAGTTCAGTTAAAAAAAAAAGATCTTTGTGGGGCTCATCTAGTTGAGGGCAACAAGATGAAACCATATTGAAAAGGGAGGAACCACATAAGAGTTGTTTCAAGGAAGAATATGAGGGATTACCAAAGAGTGTTGTCAAGAGAATGTGCTGTGGGTGTTGAGAAGAAGTCAAGGTTCGTATGGACAAGGTTGCTCAGGGAAGTCTATGTGCATCCAGTAGGCCTAGAACCATACACCACCTTAAAGTGGACACAGTCTATAAATAAGTGGCAAAGATCAAATCAGTTATCCCAGGAATGGCAGTAGTCAAGGTAGATATTTGAGTACGATAGTGGTGCAGATATAAGAGTGTAAAGACCTTAGTTAGTCCTGATTCTCTGTTGAACAGAGAAGCCTCTGTTTCCTCATCTGTAGAGTGGGTATGATAAATTCCCTATCAGCCATCTACATTAAGTGAAATGGTGTGAATCATTGTGTAAAGAATAACCTGTAACCTAAGTTACTGTTAGTGGTGATATATGATTTTAAGAATATAATTTGGGGGATGCTAGGATAGTTCAGCAATTGAGTGCTTGTCTTACAATTACGAGGCCCAGGTTTGATTCCTGGCCCCGGCCTATGCACGCCCACATGCTGAACTGCAGTGCTACTGGTAACCACTGGGATGGCTCGAGGGTGAAGGGTCTTGCCTCCCATGCTGGAGGTCCTTGTTTGGTTCCCATCCCGCAAGGACCCACATCCACCTGTGTGGAATGAAATCATGTCACAACTAATGATGTACAACTATGGAGACTGCTCTGGGCCCTCCTTACTTCTACCTCCTCTCAAACAATAAAATAAATCTTAAAAAAATATATATATAATTTTGTATATAGAGATGCTGCTTAACTTTTAAGGAGTAAAGTGGCAATTTAAACATCCATACACAGGTTATAAAGAAGAGCTGGTGGTGGCGGGGGGGGGGGGGACTGTAAGTATGAAATCATAACATGTATGTGACCAGGAAGCACACGCATAAGTTTGGTTTGGAGTCTTGTTAGAAGGAGGGTAAAAAAAAAAATTGGCTTTTAATATTATAACTAATGCAGGTATTATCCTTCTAAAGATTTTTTTTTCTCCTAGCAGTGAGGTTAGTTTACTGACAATGTCCTAAATGAGAATTACATTTTAAACATGAACTTATACACCTCAGTACATAGTAAGAACTCAGTTCATAATGAGAGTTTTCCAGATTTGAGATGCAATCTAGTAACATTGAACATTTGGGGAGTGGGAAGCATTTTGTTTTTCCTCTTAATCTTCATGGAAAAATGCCTGATGTATTTGTAGTGGGATGAAAATTCACACAGTGTGAATCAGACGTGCCTCTATAATGAAGAACGCGTCTTTCTTCGCTCTCCTTCACTGAGCTCCTCTTGCTCCGAGTCCCTGTTAGCACTAATGACTGCATGGGCATCCTGTCCTCGATGATTTCCATTCTCTCCATACTAAGAAAGGTTCTTTGGAGGTAAATATTGAGTTCGTTCAAAGCTCAAGCCCTCTTTCAGGGCAGCTTCTCCCCTCTCAAGAACTCCTCTTTCCCTCTGGTCTTGTTCTAGAACACTGTGTGTCAAGCAGAGCGTGCAGAACCTCTGGTGCCCCAAGTGTCCTGTGCTGCCCCAAGGCTTCTGCTGAGGAGCCTGCACCCTGGGATCTCCTGCTTATAGAGGGGTAGCCAGTCCCATCCACCTTAAACAATGTGCCGTGTCCCCAGGGCTCTGCTCACACTGTCTCCATGGGGTCTGTGGATTTTGCACACTGTCCCCAGGCCTCATCCACTCAGATGGTCCCTTTGGTACCTGTATTCTCTCTTCTTTCCCTTCCCATCCTCCCACTTGCCATCTTAGTGCCATGTTGCATTGTGTGAGATCCTGAGGCGCTGCCGCAGGCCCTACGCCCAGATCCAGATTGCTAGAAGTCTGTAAGAGGCTGGTTGTTTCTGAGCTCACACTGGGTTCTGATTGCCCCCCAAACTTCCCTGATTGCCCACCATGCCCAGATCTGGCTCTGGTCCTCTCTCATTCAGCTCCTTTCCATAACCCAGGAAGGCTGTCAAGGAGGTTGAGCAAATAAATCCCTTCTTGGTTCTGGGAACTGTCTGCCTCTTTTTTCTGCCTTAGAATCATTCCTCCAACATCCAGCTCATCAAACCACACATGTTTCCTTTTTAACCTTTTTTTCTCAGCAAGGTTTGGCTTTTGCAAAACAGGAATGTCTGTTTTTAGACTTTCATTCAACTATAACCTTTTAAAACCAATTTTTAAACAAAGTACAGTGATGACTCTTATTCTCGTTGAATTCTGTTCATGGGAGCGATGGGTGGTGACTTCTAGGGAGGGAAAGGAATCACCAGAAACAAAAAGATAATGACTTAGTGTCTCAAAAATGTTACCCCTGTTATAGATGTTTAAAGTATTTTGGTAGTTGTGACACCACTGTGAGGTGGGTGATGGTGACATCAGTTCCCTGGTTGGGAGGGGCTTGAACACTCATTCTGCAACTTAAATGTTCCTGAGGTATGAGTCATTCACAAAATATTTGTTCAGCAACTACTTCATTCCAAACATGGAAGTAGACTTTGTTTTCACAACTGGTTCCTAAACATGTAAACCCTCAAGTGTACAGAGTCATGAGATAGAAATACAGGTAGGACATTAACCGCCCCAAACAGTGGAAAATCCTAGAGAAGGAGTGACATGGGCCTTTCACAACAACGCATCACAGTTTGAAGCCAGAGGTGGATGGATACTCTGGAACCACAGAGAAAAGTGGTTTTCACCCTCAGGGACCATAGCCAAACCGGAAGAGCTCTGGGGCAGCCAGGCAGAAAAATTGGGCCTCATATGAAGAAAGAGCAAGTTTCAGGACATCCAGCCCTGGAGGGAAGGGTGGGAAGCCGGACCAGGAGGGATCTTACCTACCTTCAACCAGAAAACTTGTTGTAACAAGTCGAATTCAGAAAAATGTATTTTTCTGCTGACTTATTTTATTTTTCCCCCTTACCTTTGGTTTTTATGATCTTTGTTTTATAGAAGCATAAAGCCTGTGGTGAATAGTCAAGGAGACATAGGAGTCTCTAGGCCTTCCTTTATTTCTGGTGACAGCTATCATGTTCAATTAGGAAGGATTCCAGGGAGATTTGGATAGAGATGTGGAAAAGCTAGGCTGGTTAGAGCTCTGACTCAACAATAATGCATACTGTTATCCTTCCCAGTTGGGTGACTAATGGTAAGCAATTTTAATAAAAATTTGCATGTGCTACATAAAATTTATGTTTTTCCATCAGAAAACACTTATTGGCACTATACTGGTAGACATGACTAAGGTTTTGTTCTGCAAAGTGAACTAGATGCTAGATAGCAATTATTTTACTCACAATGGACTAATATGGGGGAAGATACTTTAGGTTAAAAGTTTACGATTTGAAAGTCTTTGGTCTTAATCACAAGGAATTAATCAATAGATCTTCCTGGTCCAATACAGTAGCCACTGGCCACATGCGTTTCCTTAAATTTAACTTAACTTAACTTAAATTAAATTTAAGTTTTAGTTTGTCAATTATATTAGCCACATTGTTAGGTGCTCACTAGCCATAGGTGACCGGTGGCACATTATTGTATCAAACAGCACAACTATAGAAGGTTTACATCATCCTAGAAAAGTCTATTGAACAGTAATCGTATAAACTTTAGTGTTACAGTATGTCTAGAGAGAATCAATGGTCCAGGATGTTTTTTATTGCTATTTTTGCTTTTTAATAAAATTCTGTGAGACTAGAACTGCAGACTAAAAGAAGAGAAATACATCACCTTCACCAGAAATGTAGCACAATTGCCTTCTTCACTCTAAATCATGATGAGTGGCATTGTGAATCTGGAAACTGAAAAAGGAAACTTGGAGAAATCAGTTCTATTTAAACACTAGCAGCCATGAGTTGGCTTTTTAGATGTTTGGCTAAGCTGATGTCCTGACCACAGCAGAGAGTGTGGGCTTTAGAGACAATTACATCTTATAGCCAGTCCTACCAGGGTTCAAGTCCAGTTGCCCTGTTCACTATTTGTACTATGTGGACAAGTTTGTGTTTGTATTTCTCTCACCTTCAGTTGTATCATGTTTAAGGGAAGAAAATCAGGTCCTTCTGTAAGCATTTTGGGATAGACAGTAAATGAAAATGTATATAAAATATTTGGCACATAGTAGAACATCAATAAAAAATAAATTTCTAATTTAGAAGCTTATCTTACTTAAAGAGTAAATGTAAATGTATTAGTTAACTTCACTTAAAGGGTTAGTTATAAAAATATCAGACCATAAACATTTTAGAAAATATGGATAAATATTGATTAGATCTTTGAATGTGGAAGGATTTTTCAAGTTTACAAGTAATAGAAAACAGAAAACTGTTAAATTTGATAACATAACATTTTAAACTCCTTTATAAACAACCAACTACATAAACCAAATTAAAAGACAAACAAAGCTGGGAAATATATCTCCAACTAATGTGATACACAAAATGTTATGCTTAATTTTTAAAAGTAAATGCTAATAAAAATCTATGATAAAACCCTAATATCAGAAAATAAAGAATTTAACAATGCCTAAAAGAAGAAATAGAAATAGTTAATAAACAAAAAAACATTTTAATGTTAGAAATTTAAAATGTGCAATTAAAAGAACTGAAGATCCTCTCTCTCTTTCTCTCTCTCTCTCTCTCTCTTTCTCTCATCTCTCTTACCTGCAAATGTAGTGATAAAAAAAAATAAATACATAAATACTAAGGTGACCAACCATCCTCCTTTAGGGAGGGCAGTCCTCCTTTTGGAAGTTCTGTCCTTCCTCAAAAAGTGTCCTCCTTTTTGACTTGTGTTCAGTTTTTATCCACAGAACCACCAGACATTAAAATAGACGACAATTGTCTATTTGAAGAAATTAGAAAACTGAATATTTATTTAAATTCTGAAAAATTGGTGGAGTGGGAAAATGAACATGTTGAAGTTGATAAAAGATGGGTGGAAATATTCAACCATTTCAAAAATGCACATATACCATATGAAAATTTACTTCTTCTAGTCCAATTTACATTGTGCTGCCCTGGCACTAACGCAGCAGTTGAAAGGGTATTTTCAATTGCTAATGATTTTTGGACAACTGAAAAACCAAGACTGAATGTTGATACTTTAGCTGCAGCACTTGCTTTGAAATTCAATATGAAAAATAGTTCTTGTATGAAGATTTCTAATATTTTGTTAGAAAATGACACATTAACAAAAAATATTCATTCAATTGAAAAATATTCATATTTAAATAATAATTATAATATGCCTGCGTTATCTATTTACCATATTATAATGCTTTCTGTTTAGTTATTGTTGCAAAGAATAAATTTTTTTATTTGCAATATTTGTCTCTTTAATTTATTTATGTCCTCCTTTTCATTGGAAAAAGTTGGTCACTTTATAAATACAGGCTGGATTGGCATGTGAGAAAGGAACTCACGCTAACACTAAAAACAATAATTGTGAGACAAATATAATATAAATTTATGGATAGTAGATCAATGTACTTTTGCTTGGGGTAGTTACTAATTGCTATTATCTCCTGGTCCCATATCAAGGGCATAGACTGGAGGATCCCAGCCATGAAGTTCCTAACAGAGCACAAAAATGGTCCCCTCTGGCCTATCATAGTTACACCATCAGGCTTTACTGCCTTAGGGAAGAGGAGTTTCAGTCAAGAAGAGAAATGCTATAGAGTTGTATACCTGGAACCTACGTAATGTTTACTAACCAATATCACCCCAATAAATTTAACAATAAAAAAAAAAGAAGAAGAGGAAATGGCAAGTCAGCTCTTCCTGCCTGAGGGATTGTGGGAAGGAAAAAAGAATAACAAGATGGTGGAAGTAAATTGTCAGTGTTTTTAGTCAAGTGACCCTGGTCAAATTTTTGAAGCAGAATTGTGAGGGTAGGAGTGACGTAATATGGTAGAAGCTTCCAGTAAAAAAAAAAAAAAAAAAGTATATACACATACACACATAGAATTGGAGATCAGCTAGTAGTGAGTATGGTACCATGTCCACTTTGTCTCAAGTATCAGCATTGCATTGGGAGACAGAATTATCTAGGGCAGCAAACCTACCGTAAGTTGGTGGTCCTGTTTGCTGACAGTTAAGTAAGCAAAAAAGGAATGTTTTAAAGGCTTTGTTCTAGAAACTAATGGCCTGGACTTTAGCCATAGGTGATGGCATGGCGTAGTAGGTTGGGTTAGAGCATAGCCCTTGAGGATTAAGCTGGATAAAGAATATAAAGGACTTAACACAGTTCTTGGCATGTAGTACATGCTAATTATCTCAATAATAAGAATAATGTAAACTATTGTGTGACCATTAAAATGTTTACAGATAGTTCTATCTTAGGAGGAAAGGTTATGTTATTACATTTTAAAAGAAACGATCCAGAGTGTATATCTTTAATATTATATATGCACAAAAAAAGACTGTAAAGAAACATACCTAGTACTTATCGTGTGTCCCTAAGAGGTGAAATTATATGATGGCTGTCCAGAAAAAAATCCAGCCATTGTCAATATAACAAGAATGGTTATGTGGCTGGATACTTTCCAGACAACCTTCGTATATACAGCACAAATCTACCAAAATGTATCTACCTGTTTTTATATTGATGGACATGGGGGTTGTTTCCAGTTTGGAGCTATTAATATTATAAATACTCATATTTCAAAGGGACATGTGCATTCATATGTTCATTGCAGCATTGTTTACAATAACCAAGATATGGAGGCAACCTGGATGTCAATCAATGAATGAATAGATAAAGAAGAGGCAGTATATATACACAAGGGAATGTTACTTGACCATAAAAAAATAAAATGAAATAAAGAATGTAATCTTAACATCTGCAACAACATGGATGGACTTAGAGGGTATTGTGCTGAGTGCAGTAAGTCAAACAGAGAAAGTCATATGATTTCAGCTATATGTGGATTCTAAAGAACAAAATTAATAAATAAACAAAACAAAAACAGATTCATAGATACAGAGAATATCTTAATGGTTGCCAGATGGAAGGGAGCTTAGGAAACTGAGTTAAAAAGGTAAAGAAAGGGATTAAGAAGTATAAACTGGGGATGCCGGGATGGCTCGGTGTGTTAGGCGCTCACTTTGCAGCGCCAGGGAATGGGGATCGAATCCCAGCCCTGGCCTGTGCGAAACCATATGCTGAACTGGAAACTCCCCCAGTTCAGTTCTCTCTCTGTCTCTGTCTCTGTATCTCTCTCTCTCTCTGTCAAAAATAAAAATAAATAAATAAAAATATATTTTTTAAAAAATTAGATTAAAAAAAAAGAAGTACAAACTGGTAGTTAGTTACAAAATAGTCATGGGAATGTAAAGTATGGCTTAAGTAATATAGTCTATAACAGTGTAATAACTATATATGATGTCAGATGGACACTAAATTTATTAGGGTGACCATGTCATAAGTTATATAAACATCCAATTAATTTGTACACCTGAAACTAAGATAATATTGTATGTCAATGATAATTAAAAAAAATTTTAAATGTAATAAAAAATAAAAGTTATTTAAACAAACAAAAGGAATGAAATCATTTTCTTCCCTGTCTATGATCTCATTTATACAAACAATTTAACTGAGGGGTAGCATCTTAACCGGATCTCCAGAATGGGCCACAAACTTTAAGTAAAAATTGTTTTGTTCATTTCTTTCTGGAGGGGTTTATCATTTTATACACAGTTTACTGTCATTTATGCACTTATTCTATGTCTTCTACTAGATTATTAACTCTCAAACAGTGGCAACTTTTCTTATTCCCTTCACATAATAAACCTAACACTGTACACTGCACACAAATAAAAGCTTTTGGTATGAATAGAAATGCATGGCCTTGAATCGCATTTTATAGGATCTAAGCGTTGGAATGTAGAATTCAAACAATCTACTATAATTTACCTTCTCATTTCACAGGTGCTGAAATTGAGGTCCAAAGGTCTGGGTCTGAGAGGTAATGAATGAAGGACAGCAAAGCACCTACATTCCTCATCCATCCCTGTTGCCCCTTATGTCACACTATCTTCTAAGAGAAGAGGAGAAGGTAACTGATAAATTATAGGTGTAACTGCACCAAAGCTAACACCATAGAAGCTCTTTCTATTAAATAATTTATGAATAAAGTAAAACTATTTCAGAGAGGAGACACTTTGTGCCCACACCAAAAAAATAATGATTATCAACATTGACGCAGTCAGTTTTTGCCATTGTGTTTTTCTGTAAGAGGGGATTTGGTAGCAAAGATACATACATTTTTCGGATTGTTATCTTAAAAGAAATGTGTCACTGTAACAAGACTGGAAGTATAGATAGTAAATTAAAAATTATAGGAAAATGACAAACATTGCAGGGAAAATCAGATGAATGGCTAGACTGTAGAAGCCTTCACAAGAGAATAAAGACTGGAAGAAGTGACTGAAGCAGGAAACTTTTATACATTTTACACACACACACACAAAACCCACAGTAGGGAAGCCGGGATGGCTCAGTGGGTTAAACACTCGCTTTGCAGCCCTGGGGATAGAGGATCAAGTCCTGGCCCCAGCCCATGTGGACCCATATGCTGAACTGGGATATGCTTCCCATGTGGGAGGTCCCTAATTTGGTTCTTGTCCCCCTAGCTTGGCTCCTGGCTCAAGGGGGTATACCTCCCATTCAGGGGGCCTCTGCCCAGTTCTCACCCTGTGCGGTTGGTGCCCACCTGTGTGGAAGGAAACCATGTTAAAAACTGATTTTGTACAACAATGCAGACTGTTCTGGGCCCTCCACCTTCTCTCTGTCTGTCTCTGTCTCTGTCAAAAACAATAAAATAAATCAAAAAAACAATAAATTTGTGTACAATTAGCACAACAAAGGGGTTTGAGCTAGCGATAATATATGGTGAAGTAACTTGGAAGATAAGGGTAGTGTAGCAAGGTTTGTTTGTACAGATTTCTCATCCCTTATCTCTGGTGATAAGAATGTCTTCCTTCTTCCTGATAAAGAGAGGGCAGATCTGCTGTTTCTTAAGTGCCTATAATTTAAAATAATCAGTATGCTAAATAGTATACTTTGGGGTGACATATTCTGGTTTTCTTTAGTCAGTTAAATTCACAGCCTCCAGGAAAAGGACTCAAGGAGATAGAAGAACATTCCTTTTCTCCCCTACGCCATATAATGCTCTCTAGGAGCTTGGGTTTTGAAGGTAGACAGGTCAGCCCAACCTCCCCTTGTATTAACTTCTGTGATGTCATAGTCAGTTTGGTAGGGATTTTCCTAGGTTAGAAGGTTCCTGTGATTTCTGTGTTGGATCCACCAGGTCACCCCATCAGGGCCTGGAGACTATATACACAATAGTTTATGGTTAATTTAGGAGAAGTCAAGCACGCAGGTTCAATAATTCCATGCTTAAGCATGGTAAAAATTTGACAGGTTTTCATAAATTTAACACCCGTTGGGCTTTGAACAGTATTGAAATATAGTTGCTAAGGGGTTTCGTAGAATTAAAAGTGTTCAGAATAGGCCTTCCTCCCCAAGATATGCTATTGTGGCATGTGGGTTATTTTGAGCTGAAGGCAATCGAGACCCTGTGGGCTCTAAAGAAATTTTTACACTTCCTTAAGTAATTTAAATTTGGGGTCTTTCCCATAACAGTTATCACCAGAAATAACTTTTTTATGACATATCTATAAAACATAGTAAACTTCGAAGTACTCATCATGTGCTTTCCTTATTGTCCTTCAAAATACCTGCTTCCCCTGAGACCTTAGGGTATTTTACCTCATTCCTTAGCTCAGGATGTCATATATCCCTTCATTTTAACTTTTTGTCTTCTAAACCTGTGTCTACAGAGTCTAGAAGACATCTGACTCTCTCATGAATGTGGGCTTTCCCTAAGCGCATACATAATTCAATTTGGTTATTTCCACTTGTTAATCTGTCTCATGTTGATTTAATTATTAGAATAGCTGGAAGAACCCAGAAGGGTTGAAAATTTTTTTTCCTCCCCCACAGAACACTGGTAAGCTCATCAACTGAGATTCATTTTCTTCAGTAGATCTTCATTTTAGTTGAAGCTTCTTAATTTTAGGGAAAAGGGTGCCTGATGCAACCATAACATATAAAGAGAAAAAGTAAAGAGAAAAAGAGTATGTCAAATACTAATACACAACAAAAGAAATCATCCTCACTTCTAGTTGGTAGAAATATATCAAGAAGCCAGACAACATTAGAGACCTTTTGGTCTCTTTTCACTTATAAAGAAAACAATTGATGAATAAATATCTGAAACCTACCGGTAACCTGTTTGTGACTAGAAAAATTCCTGCATTGGAAAATTTTGCAAATGGTTTTCCAACATGTGTTACAAAAATTGCTTTCTCATAGCCATGACCTAAGAAACTGGGTTTTATGATTCTATGTCTTTCCTAAAGTACTAGAGAGATAGCAGATCTTTGATGCATACTTATTTGCTAACTGCGTGAAAAGAATATTCCTTTATACAGCTTGAAAGGAAATAGCAACAGAACAAATACAGCAGTCGTTCTGAAATACATGTAAAGTACAGAATGTTCAGGAAGAGGGATGTAAGTACATTAGGTTTGTTTTCAGTTCCTAAATTATCTTGCTACAAAAGATATATGTGTTTGTGTTTCTTGTTATTATAGTATAGGGAAGACACAAAGTTTTAAATGTGGCAGGAAATGATCCTTAAAAAAATCTTTTATTTGATTGTTCCCAGGCCTTAAGTTGAGAACTTTCCAGGATGAAGTCACCTTCATGCTGTGGTCTACAGATGTAGAAAGTCTAAAGTGCAATCTTTGACCAAACTCATTAATTTTTTTCCCCAAAGATCCTTTGGGGGATTTAACAAAACTTTAAATTTTCTGAAAGATAAGGAAATACAAAACAAATTAGAGATGCCCACATCTTGGGTATAAAGAACAGATTTTATTGTGACTTGCTCTGTTCAAACGTGTCTTCTACCCAACCCGAAAAACATAAGAAGAAGACAACCCTGGTGTCTTCTTGTTTCTGAAAAAAAAAAAAAATGTAGAAAGATGCAGCCTTGACTACCAAACTATTAACCCTCAGCCGTGCTGTGAAAGTCAAAGCCTTTCTTCCTTCTCAGTAGTTCCTTTTTTCTCCTTTCCTTGTTCCCTGACAAGTAAATGTGTGTGTGTGTGTGTGTGTGTGTGTGTGTGTGTGTGCACGAGCACTCATGTGCATGTTTTCCTTAATTCTTCCACTGAAAAAGTGGTTTTCAACCTGGAATGATTTTGCCCTTGTTCCCACCAAATATTTGGCAATGTTTGGAGACAGTTTAATTGTTACAACTGGGTGTATTACTGGCATCTAGTGGGTAGAGGCCAGGGATGCCGGTCAACATCCTAGAATGCAGAGGACAGCTTCCACACGGTCACATGGCCTAAATGTCAATGTTCCTAAGGTTGAGGAACCCTGATCTAAAGGATTAAATTTGTAATCCACACCAGTCATAGAACAGCATATGGCAATGCCTCAGTTAAAGAATAGTGAAAAACTATGTTGTTTTAGGTAAAACAATAGCAGGATAGTGAGGTGTACAGACACAAGGGGTGGTCAAGAAATTCACAGAATGGGGGTTGTATCAGAGAGGTGGGAGTACTAGTGCAAACAGTTTGATTGTGTGACTTATTTATTATTAGTGTATGTGCCAAATTTCAGCCTACTTAGGTCTGGGTTCTTTTAGATATCGCTGAAGTGATCACATCAAACATGAAGAAAACCCCAAGTATGGATAAAACAGAATTTTGTGCCATCATTACCAGACATCCCGTTTTTAACAGGACAAAAAACAGGTACTGTCTTATTTCAAATGATACATCTGGTCGGCCTACTGACACCTTTAATTCAGCCCAGTGAAACTAGGCTGACCATACGACCATGTGAAATAGGACAGTATTGTTAGTTTCTGTCCCATTTAAAATGGGACAACTGGTCAGTCTAATCATTACGTTCCTCACAAAACAATGGAAAATACCTCAAACCATTTTGGAAGAGATGTTAGCAGCTTATAGGAACAGTTGCCCTGGGAAATCCATGGTTTACAAGTGGTATACCCTTTTCAAACAAGGCAGAGAGTCAATTGAAGATGACCTCTATCCAGGATGCCATGTTGAGGTCACTTTCTCAGACATAATCAAAAAGGTGGAAGATGCCAGGTTGAATAAAAAACTGCTTGCATAAATGTTTGGAGTATCACCTACAACCATTTTGAATATTCTCCATTAGCATCTAAGAATGACAAAAGTCAGCCAAGATGGGTACTGAGAATGCTCATGCCTCTTCAAAAAACAATAGCACATTGAGTGTGTCTGACCGTTTTGGGACCTCTGCAGGGACAACAAAGATAAAATTTTAAACCAGATTGTCACTGGATATGAAATGTGGGTTTATCATGATTAGCCTGAGTCAAAGCAGGAGTCTATGCAGTGGCAAGAAAAGGGCACACTGGTCCCTAAGATGTTCAAGGTGTCACAATCGACTAGAAAATGGTTTTAGGATAGAGAGGGTATCCTGCTGATTGATTACAAGGATAAGGGTGTCACAATAACTAGAGAATACAATTCCAGCCTGCTGAAACAGTTAAAAGAATCTGCAAAGGAGAAAAGAAGAGGAAAATGGACCAATGTGGTGATGCTTTTGCACAACAACGTACCTGTGCACAAGAGCAATGTTAGGGTGGCTACTCTTCACGACTGTGGCTTCCAGACATTAGATCCAGCCTCCATACAGTCCATACCTGGCTCCATATGATTATTATTTGTTTATAAATATGAAAAAATACAGCTTTGAGGGAAGACATTTACAGACAATGAAGAAGTTAAAGCTGCAATTTCAGCATATTTTGAAGGCAAAAACAAAACTTTTGTTTTCAGGTTATAAATGAACTAGTTAAAAGATCTGAAAAGTTTATTAGGGTTAAGGGCAAATATATTGAAAAGAAAAGACATAATAGTTTTTTTTTAACCCTTCTTCCCCTTCATTCTGCAAAATTCTTGACCACCTTGCATATGTGGGCTACTTGAGCTCACAATCTGAACTTGGCCACTCAGCAACAAGGTGTCATTGATGAGTTACTTAACTTCTCTGGACCTATTGAGAAAATACAATTAAAAACAAAAATCTCCTCCCAACACAGAAAGCCTTGCTACAGAGGTAGAATAGAGAGAAAGCCATTTTATTATCAAACAAACATTAATCCAGAATGTGATACACATCACAGGCAACATGTTAAAGGGATTGTAGAGACAGAAAGAAATCTCACTCTTTCATATAGATAAGGAGATTCGGGTCATTTCATTTAAGTGGATTTTGCGGCTTGGAGTCAGGTGACCAGTAGGCCCATCTCTTCCCAGGACACTGGAGATTGAATATTATCTTCATGGATAATTACATTTCAAAGATAGGGCTCTCAGTCTTTGAGGAAATATTTCTGAGTTGTGAGACTGGCCAGAGATTTACTTAGCCATTAAAAAGATTTGCATACATTTGAAAAGGACAAAGAAAGAAATTCTGAAATAAAGGGGAGAGGTGCAGGCCCTTCCCGTGTTTTCAACAGGAGAAATTAAACCTCTCATTTTTCATTTTCATTTGCCCATATACACCTCAAGTTACTTGTCTATAAATTAAAAAGAAGTTAATAATAATAGTATTTACTTCTTAGAGTTGTAGGGATTATAGGAGTTAAAACATGTATAGCATTGTGAAATTAATTAAACATGGAGACCATTTGATTGAAGTAATTTCAATATCATGGGGACCTATGGCCTCCTAAGAAAACTCAAATCTAAGCCTATGAATGCCTCAAGGCTACAAAACCAAAATGCTAAGAATAACCAATCACAGGCAGCTGGGCTTTACGTTGTAGCCAATCAGTAATTGCCTGTCTTTGACTTCCATTCCTTTTCTATATACAGTCATGTGCTTGTTAACAACAGGAATACTGTCTGCAAAATGCATCCTTAGGTGATTTCATCATTGTGCCAACATCGTACATCACATTTACACAAACCTAGATGGTCTAGCCTACCACACACCTAGGCTGTATGGTATAACCTATTGCTCCCAGGCTACAAGCTTGTGTAGCATTTACTGCACAAAGCAGCAGGAGGCTAAGTCAGGCACAAGAGAAAAAGATGCAGTCAAGAGACATGGCAAGGGAAAGCTGGGATGGCTCAGCGGGTTCAGCACTCGCTTTGAAGCCCTGGGGACCGAGGATCGAATCCCGACCCCGGCCCATGCGGACCCATATGCTGAACGGGGGTGTGCCCCCAGTTTAGTTCTTGCTGGGACCTATGTGGGTGGTTCCTGGCCCAGTTCCTGCCCTGCGCAGCGCTGTGCCCACCTGTGGAGTGAAACTATATGGAAAACTAATGTCAACTATGGAGACTGCTCTGGGCCCTCCCCCTTCTCTCTGTCTCTCTCTGTCTCTGTTTCTTTCTGTCAAAAATCAATAAAATAAATCTTTAAAAAAAGAGACATGGCAAGCACATGCCATGCTTAACGCAGCATACTGTGTTACAGCAAACTTTATTTTTAGAAGTAGGACGAGTACACGCTAGAAAAAAGATAAAAAGCACTATAGAATAAATACATAAACCTGTGTGTATGTTGTCTGGAAAGTGTCTAGCCATGTAACCATTGTCATTATATTGACAATGGCTAATTTTTTTCCAGATAGCCCTCATGTATATAGTATATATAAAAGTATATATATTAATAGTGAGTACATAAGCCAGTAGAGTCATTTATTATTGTTATCAAATATTGTGTACTATCTATAACTGTATCTACTATAGTTTTACCCAACTAGCAGCACAGTATCATCACAAACATGTCAGTAATACATTGTGCTATGATGTTACGACAGCTATGATGTCAACAAGCAATAGGAACTTTTCAGCTCCACTAAAATCTTAGGGGGCCATTGTCATATATGTGGTCTGTCGTTGACTGAAATGTTATTCAGCACATGAGTAGTCTTTCCCCTCACTCCAGCCAGGAAAAAACTCTTAACCATTTCCTGTTTGGTACAGCCCAGTTAAAATTGATTTTTGCTCAAAAAAAACTTTTAATAATTTTAAATATGCTTCAGTTTATCCTTTAAAAAGGTAGTCCAGTGTTTGGTACTCCTTAAATATTTGCTGCGTTAAGGCCTCATGATAGACCAAATTTTTAAGATGACCTTGAAATTCTTGCCTCTGGTATATACTCCTTGTACAATTGCTCTCCTTGGTTGTGGAAAGAACCCCTGAACATGTGGGCATCTCACTCTTGTGATGAGGTTACTCATCAGTTGACTTTGAGGCCTGACTAAATCACAATAGCCCTTTACATCTGGGTCTAGAAGTCGAGATTTAAAAAAAAAAATCAGAATGATTTGAAACGAGAGAGGGCCTATGGAGGGGCCACATGGCAAGGAACTGCAGACAGCCCCTAGGAGCTGAGAGAGGGCCTGGCAGCCAGCCAGCAAGACAACAGGAGCCTCAGTCCTGCAACCACAAGGAATTCTGC
The DNA here is from genome assembly GCA_004027555.1 of Craseonycteris thonglongyai. Lineage (NCBI taxonomy): Eukaryota > Metazoa > Chordata > Mammalia > Chiroptera > Craseonycteridae > Craseonycteris > Craseonycteris thonglongyai. The sequence goes on from PVKE010011592.1 coordinate 27,537, forward strand.
CAATGGACACATACGCTTGGAGAAAGGACCCTGAATTCCAGAAAGCAACACAGCCTGGCCAATGCCTTTATTTCAATCCTGTAAAACCCTGAATGGGGGACCTCGCTCAGCAGAGCCAGACTTCTGATTTACAGAAACTGCAGAGATAATAAATGATTGTTGTTTTAAGCTAGAAATTTTGTGTTCATTTGTTATGAGCAATGGGAAACTGATACAGGCCTCAAAAGAAACACACACACACACACACACACACACACATACACGTGACTTTTTCAATCTTATGTCACACACTAAGTGTCAGTGGAAGGACATGACCTAGAGGGCCAACTCTGGCACAGACCACATGTAAGCAATACCAAAAGTCCAGCAGGAAAATCTATACAAAATGCACTACGTACAAACCAATGGGTGAGTCTCTTCAGTGCGGTTTCCCTTCTATAAAGTTAAGAAGTTGAACCAGATAATAACCAGGCTGTCCTGTTTATTGCAATCCTGAATTCTCTCAGGATTCTAAACAGTGAGTGCAGGGGGAATGGGAGTGGCTTTGTCATAGAGACCATTTTGTAGTTGAGCAAACTGGATAGAACATTTTATTTCCCCTTTAATAGACACAATTGGGTTGTTCCTGAGATATACACAGGGCAAGACTTCAGCAAGCCTCCAAATATTCAGTGGGTTGGCTCAAAAATATATTATTTATAGATACCCTTTTCTTTCACAAGTGTAAATTGGTTGAAATACATGTCATTAGTCTTTGATTCATCCTTAAAGAACCAAGAGGGGCTTTATCAGAGGGTTCTGGAAAGCTACTGGCATGCCCAAGAACACACTCAGGGGCTAGCCAATACCCAGCTGAGGTGAGACTCATGCTAAGTTCTTTGGTTTTGGTGGGGCCAGGAGCTTCCTTAGGAATGGATTAAAATGAAGGTACCCTGATCTATGCCAGGCTTTCCCAGAGATTCTGACTGAGAAGGTGGTGGGATGGGCTCCAGGAATTTTGCCAAACACTTGTAGCGATTCTGAAAGCAGATCATTCGTGGACTGAACCATGAGAAACTCAAGGCTTGAAGAAAGCATTATAGAGAGTAGAGAAACGACTTGGAGTATCAGAAAGTAGAGTCCAACTCCTGTGACTGAATAAAAAAATTTCAATGAAGAATTTATGAGCACGGGGGCAGGTTGAAGGGAAATAGTAGGGTTAGTTAAAGCATGCAGGCACTGGCAACAGTGAGAAGTCATTACCACTCACAGGACCTAAGGAGCAAGGGGAGTGTAGTCACATTACTAAATCCTATTGGGCAGTGAGCTGATGGGGATGCTCCCAATGGAGGCTGTAGTCAAGGAAGGGAGCAGGGTGGAAAGAAGGAGGGTGTCTTCCATGGAAGAATCCAACTGGAAACCAGCCAGCAAGAATCCTCAACCTATTCCCCCGATTGCTTTCAACAGCACCGAACAAGGCAGAGAAGAAAAAATAATCAGCACATTTTAAATCTCAGCATTAAAATCACCAAAATTTGCTGGGCAACTAAGAGTGAGTAGAGTGAATGCAATGCAGTAATTACTACCGAGAGCATCAGCTATGTTAGACATCCCAGACCAGGTGTCTGGGGCTCAGGATGGGGTAGAGCTACAGGGAGAGTGTGAGACAAAAGGAAAGGGTAAAGCAGGGTGCTGGCGCTTGTGCATCGGAGAGATTAATCTGTTCTAGTCAGTACTGAAAACCAAGGAGAATTACACCTGACTGTACTGTAGCAGCCTTCCAAACACGTTCAGACTGACTAGCATCAGCTCATGCAGCACCACTCTCCCACCGTCTTTGCTAATAGCGTTGTCAAAGCTCACTGCTGCCCTCTGGACAAAACACATGAATGTAGCTAACACTTAGAGCACATACCATAAACTGCTTTGTCATTGTGATTAATGAAGCATCTATTTCCCTCACTGGATTATGATTACCAAAGAATAATGAAATAAAGGCATGTTTCAATGCAACTGGGATACATATTCCAGCTCATAGTACAGCTGAGCTATGTAGGAAAAAAAGGCATTTTTTTTTTACCTTTTGTGGAACTAAATCCGCTCTCCTCCCAAGTCCCCACCCATTTGGTAAGTGGGAGAAAAGCTAAATGTCCAATCTGAGTTAAAGTTCAGGTAATGGAAAATATCCCTTGGGCTATCTTAAGTCATAATTGAATAAAGTTGCTCTGTGGCCCAGTTAGTTTGGACTTCCTCCTGAATTTCAACCCAGTTAAAATGGAATCTAGTTAAAAAGAGGTGGAGGAGGGGCAGAGAGGGGGTGCCAGGATTGCTCAGTGGTTGGGACTTGCCTCGAAATCGCAAGGTCCCAGCTCGTGCAACCCCATATGCTGAACTGCAGTAAACGGGTAACTGCCAGCATGACTCGGTTGTGAAGGTTCACGCCTCCCCTGCAGGAGGCCCCTGGTTCAGTGTGTGCCCTGTATGGCCCCACACTGAGTAGAATGAAACTCTATCACAACTAACGATGTACAACCATGAAGACTGCTTTGGCCTCACCCCTTCTCTCTCTCTCTCTCATCACTTTCTCTCAAAAACAATAAAATAAATTAAAAAAAAATAGTGTGGTGTACTGGTTTTCTGTTGTGCTGATGGAATATGGACACACTCTCAGTCTCCTGAGTCTCATGGGTTGTACTGGCAGAAATCTGCTCATTTCCTGTATGCAGCCTCTTGTCCAGAATTCCCTGTTGCTATTTGGGGTTGATATCAGCAGCAAGAAAACTCTGTTTCCTGCAGTGTTCTTGAGAAGAAATGACCATGCATTTCTTGCCCCCTAACTCGGCTTCTCAACTCTAATGAGCTACAGACTCCTGAGTTACAGGTGTTTTTCCCTTCACTTCCTTGGACTAGTTAGTCACCTGCAGCTTTTGCCATGGGGTCATCTCACTTTGTCACAGCAGGCCTGTGGCAGGTCCCCTGCCTCTCATGTCAGCATTCTGTGAGGACAGAGAAACAAGGGATGTTTTAGATTGCTACAGTGGGGCAGGAAGAAACTTTGCTCCACTCTCAATGCTCTTTTGGCATGTGAAATAATCAAATAGACACGAGACAGATTAACAAGAGACAATACCAAATTTAATTACATACATATTGGGAACCCTGTATACATGAAAGAATCGGAGACCCCACATGCAGAAGAGGTTCTGAGACAGAAAGAAGATATGAGTACGTAAGACATTCTGAGCTACAGAGGAGGTAAGATGCTCTGGGGCCTTCCAAGGGTCATTGCAGCAAGAGCCAATGTTTAGTAAATAGATGTTTGTTCTGCCCTGCAGACAGGTCAAAGGATATTATGGACAAGACCCCTAATTCATTCTTCTAGGGAGTCGATGGAGAGACACAGGTTTCTCCTGAGTCTGCAGCTGAAGTTGCCCTTAGCTCAGAACAATTTGCATTTCACAGAAACACATGTTGGGATGACTAGCTTTGAACCCCCCACACCAGCTAGACCGTTCCTGTCTGCTCAGGTCCTTACACCCTCTTAAGTACCTAGAACACAGGTTGGTGCAGTCCTGTAACCTCCTTAAGATCCCAATGGGCATATTGGGCATTCCCTTCCCCTGAGGGATCCCTTCAATTTATCTACAATACATACAGCCCACCGTCATTGTTTACACATTTCAAATATGTGAATTTGCTTACTCATTAGAATGTATTTTAACCCCCAAATCAACACTTCTGCATTTCTATGGTCATTTGTTGATGCAAACTGACAAGAAATTTGAGTCGCCTATGTGTATGTTTTCAGCTAAGGTCACATAAGATGACACTTAGCTTTATTGTTTCAGTACTCACACTGTAAACAAGTGTTCATTTCATGGTCTATTTAGTGCTAATGTTTCATATTTTTGTGCTTTGGTGATTTTTTTTTTTTTTCTGTTTAAGATGACCCCCAAATGTAATGCTAAGATTCTATGTAGTATTCCTTACATCAAGAAAGCTGTGAAGTGTGTTATGGAGGAAATAGATGTGATATGGACTGAACAGCTGAGAAAATACATGTGACAGTGACTGAATGTATCTTTCAAAATTCATATGTGGAAGCCCTAACTTCCTGTGTGGCTGTATTTGAAGATGGAACATGTAGGAAAATAACTGAGGTCAAATGAGGTATTACAGGTGAGTTCTTATTAATGTTATAATAAGAGATGGGATCTCTCTCTCCTCTTTCTCTCTTTCCCTCCCCCCGCCCCCCCAGAGGAAAGGCTATGTGAGGATAAAATGGTTATCAAAAAACCAGGAAGAAAGCTTTTGCCAGAAACCTACTATAACCTTGGTCCTATATTTTATAACCTCAGAGCTGTGAAAAAATCAATTTTGTTCTTCAAGCCGTACAGAGTGTGGTATTTTGTTACTGCGGCCTGAGCAGACTGAGACAACAAATGTCAGATAAGCTTTCTTCAAGCATGTGTTATAGAACTGTCAGCTGAGCGTTCAATGATAATGAATCAACAGTATCTATTAAGAGACACACATAAAGCAAGGTGATATGCTGATTGGTTAATGAGTTAAAAACTTCTGCTCTCTGATTGACACTGATAAGAGAACGAGAAGACAAGTGACGAAATGAGAGAAAATATTTTCAAAAGACTGTCAACTGAATAATAATATAGACTAGATACTCCATCACCAATAAGGATTTACCTGGGAAGAGGAAAAAGAAATAGGAAGTGGGGTTGCATTCCACTATGTGCAGACCTGGCAAGCCAGGTGCTAAGATGGAAGGTACTTAAGATGAGGAGACAGGATGTTAGAGCCACAGAGTTTTGTGAAAAGGAAGTTAGAACCACAGAGTTCAATTAGATGTTCTCCTGACCTTCCACGAGCCCAGTTCTTCCCATAGACTATCCCATCCGGATCAATTTCCTTAAAGTTCCAGTTCATCTTTATCAAGACATATATGACAAATGACTGTTACCTAAAATGCACAAAGAATTTTTAGAACTCAACTACAAGAAAATTAAGAACATGGTCAAAAAATGGGTAAAATATCCAAACAGACACCTCACTGAAGAGTTACAGATGGCAAATGCGCATATGAAAAGATACTCCATATCATATGTCATTAGGAAAATGCAAGTTGAAACAACCATGAGATACTACCACATGCCTATAAGAATGGCTCAAATCCAGAACATTGACAACACCAAATAGTGAGGATGTGGAGCAATAGAAACTCTCGTTCATTGCTGATGGGAATGCAAAATGAAACAGTGCTTTGGAAGACAGTTTGGCAATTTCCCACAAAACTAAACATATTCTTACTGTATGATCTAACAATCATGCTCTTTCGTGTTTACTCACACGATTTGAAAACTTAAATGCACATAAGAACCTGATCTTGGCTATTTATAGCAGCTTTATTCTACAGTTGTTAAAAGTTAGAAGCAACCTGTCGTTCAGTATGTGGATAGTTAAATAAACTATGTGTATTAGTCTGCTTCAGCTGCTATAACAAAATATCACAGACTGGATGGCTTAAACAACAGAAATTTAGTTTTTCACAGTTCTGGAAGCTGGAAGCCCAAGATCAAAGTGCTGGAAAATATGGTTACTGGGGAGACATTTCTTCCTGGCTTGCAAATGACCACCTTCTGTTTCTGTCCTCACATGGCCTTATTTTTCTGTGCAAGCATGACTCTTCTTCTTATAAGGACATCAATCCTATTTTATCAAGTCCCCATCTTTATGATCTAATTTCACCTTAATTATTTCTATGAAGACCTTATCTCCTAATACAGTCACATTGGGATCTAGGGGTTCAACACATAAATTTTGAAAGGACACAATTCAGTCCAACACTGATGTATATCCAGACAATGGAATATTATTCAAGTTAAAAGAATGGCCTATCAAGCTATGACAAGACAAAGAAGAAACTTAAATGCATATTACTAAGTGAAAACAGCCAATCTAAAAAGGTTACTTACTGTGTCATTCCAATTATATGACATTCTGGAAAAGGCAAAACTATGGAGACAGTAAACAATAAGTTGTTGCTAGGAGTTAGGGGAGAGAAAAGGATAAATAGGTTGAACACAGGAAATTTCTAGACGGTGACATTATTCTGCATGATACCATAACAGTGAATATGTCATTGTTTGTCAAATTTCATAGGATGTACTATACCTTGGGTGAACTCTAATATAAACTATGAAGGTTGGATGACTATGATATGTTAATATAGAGTTTATGAATTGTAACAAATGCACCACTCTGGTGGTGGATGTTGATAGTTGGAGGATGTGAGTGTGTCTGGGTGCAAGGGGCATATGTACTTTCTGCTCAATTTTTTCGTGAACCTAAAACTGCTCTAAAAGATAAAATCATTTTAAAAGAGAAAGAAGTGTCATGACCAGAAGCCCACAGGAACCTAACCCTGTATTTCCCATAGGAGCAAAGGTGCAGTGTTGGTGATAATTGCATAGAACAGAACTACAGTGAAAAGGAAGAATTGACTAGATTTAGTTCCACTCTAGGCCAAAGCCAAGAAAGAGAAAATAGAACACTCATTTGGCTATCGACGTCTTGTATCCTCTTATTCCTTTCCTTCTTCCCACTTCTCTGGGGTCAGAAAGAGACAGTCCCCTTCCTTCACTAGCCCACTTCCTGTTGTTGCAGTGCTCTATGTAAAACTCTGGGATCTAATTGGCCAGGCAGGCTTATTGTGAGACGAACAGATAAAGACATGGATGGGGACAATCTTTTCTCAAGTTATTAGGCAAGTTTGTGAAAGTAATGTTATACTGCAACATTCTTTATGGAATGCCAGAAGGTGAGTATTATCTTCTCTTTGAATTCCTTCTCTAACCATTTTCCTAATCTCCTCCCCTTCTCTCCTCCCCTCCTCCCCTCTAGATAATCCAGGCCAATGAGCAAAAACAGTTGATGTACTAGCAAGGCAAAAAGATCGAAGTTCATTTATCATTTGCAACAGGTCATCCTTACCTTCCCTGAAAGTCTTGTAATTGCAGAGCTCTCTGCACCTTGAATATGGCAGGTGCCCTGTAGGGCCTGCACTTGAGTCAGAAACCTTCAGGTCAGAACCACCCTGTGGTTGACACACCTTCAAACTTTAGGCATTGATTTGTATCTTCCCCCTTCCTTCTTCCTCCTTCAATTGTCACATCTTACTAATTCTGTAGCTAAATATCCCTGTAAGGATAAAAACTCCCTAATGCACAATCATCTTGGCAACATCTTTTCTATTCTGTTCTGGAGCACTCCCCCTCCTACGAGCTACCAGCTCTCAAGGGACCACACGATTATTGTTCTCATCAAATATTTTCACATTCTCTCATGGTGCAGGTGACACCTGGGGAAGTACTCCTACCAACTTGAAATGAGACTGCACTCAGTGAATTAATTACTCAGCACACCAGACCAGCACAGCCATATGGAGTAACCCTACTGACTGGCTCTTGGTAAACATAAGGGAAAGTGGTCACAATAGTAAAAGAAAAAAGAGGTGTCAGCTTGAAAAGGAATTCATCAGCAGTGAACACTGAAAAAGGAGACTCAGAAAGGCATGTGTCCATCTCTAATATGGAGGTAGACATAACAGGCCATCAGAACCCAGTATCATTGTGCCCTGATTACCTTTGTTGTCAGCTAAGCAATTTGATGGTCAGGTGGCTCGTCTAAGAAGAATGAGTGGGCTACACAGGCCTCCATGAATATAAAATTAGCATTCTAGTCTTTTATATCTTTTTCTTCTGGGCTTCATTTAAATGAGTCAGCATCTTGAGTTTAGCCAACCCGGGAACACTTACAAGATCGTTTCTGTACCTACAAGACTGTGAACGAGATATGAGGAAGTGGTGAGTTCTCCAAGTAAATGTTGATTTTTGGGGTCTGCCTGGGGCCCCACCAGTCTCTACATCATTCTCTACAGCTTCCTCACCCTGCTTACGCCTGTCGAGGCTGAACAATTCTTGGGTAATGCACAATATTTCCTCTGCCCGATGATCGTGTTGCTGCTTCTCGCTGCCAGCCTGGTTGGAAATACCCTGGGGGCCCTGTTATCCCACAATACCCAACACTTCTGCTTCTAGCCAGACGAAGCTCTCAAGCGTCGTTTTTTGTAAAATACAGAGTAAATTTGTTAGAAATTACCAATGCTTTACAACTTTAGGCAAAAAGTTTCTGGGGAGTTTGGGTTTAAGAGAAACTTCAAGCCCATTCCCAACTCTCCCACCTGGTTTTCCTCCCGAGATCACATTGAGGGCTACAGGCACACTGGCAAATGTGGGATTTCTTTTCTAAGTTTTGTCGTATTGCCTTCTATCAAACAGAGGCGGCATTAGTCAAAGGAGTGGGTTGAAGATGTTTCACTTTACAAATTAACTGAAGCTTCTATTGCTACCATCAAAGGTCCAAGATTTTGACTGCTTTTGGCCATTTTCTAGCATCTTCTCTTCATTTCTGGGCAATGCTGAAGATCAAGCCAACCATCTACGTGAGCAAACCAATACAAGATATTTTCTTTGACAGGTAGATTATAATTTATATTTCTGACTTTTGGTTCAATTCAGAACTTGATAAACATTTTTTTTTTGGCCAGCTTTTCTGGTAGCAAAATAAATTCTGCTGCCACAAAAGACAATAAACTTAAGTTTTAAGTTAAACTTTATAGTCTTGAGTTTTCAGACCCAATGCATAGGTCATTTGTCTGCCTTCTGTACCCAGCCTCAAGAAGGACATGGTGGGGGCGGGGGTTGAAAATAATTAAAATAAACGGAATTTGATTGGTGAGTCTGAGGCTCAGTCATTCACAAATGCAGGTGAAATCCAGTAGAAAGCTGTAGACTGGCAAGAGACAGAAGCGTCTTCATCCAGTTCCCTGTACTGTTGGTTGCCTGAGTAATGAGCACACTGCCCACCCTTGACTCAGCCTCAGACGGGGAGACCAGTGTTTCTCATATGTCACAATCATATCCCCAAACTTGGACTGTGGGAAAACAGCAACTCATAGCTTTTTTCTTTTTTTTCTTTTTTTTTGGGGGGGGGGGGGAGGAACTACTAGTGAATGTATTAGGTATGACCAATTTGAATGATAAAATTTTATGGATAAAAGGATTAAATGTAGTTTATCCTAGCCTAGTATTTAATCTCTATGTAAATGGCAACTTAAGAAAACAAGACATTCTATGACTTTTGTCACATTTCATAGCTTATAACATTTCAGCCAGAAGCAGCCCATGTGAATATCACAATGACTTAAAAGAAGTGGCTTGTGGGGATACTGGGATGGCTCAGCGGGTTGAGCACTCATCTTGCAGCCCCGGGGTCTGAGCCCATGTGGACCCATGTGCTGAGCTGGGGTGTGCCTCCAGTTTGGTTCTCTCTGGGCCATGCTTCCCATGTGGGAAGCTCCCAGCTTGCAAGGGTGTGTCCCCCGTGCAGGATGCCACTGGCCCATGCCCTGTGCAGCCCCGCGCCCACCTGAGAAACAAAACTATATTGAGGACTAGTATGCAGCTATGGAGACTGCTCTGGGCCCTCCCACTTCTCTCTCTCTCTCTTTCTCTGTTGAAAACAATAAAATTAAATTAAATTAAATTAAATTAAATTAAATTAAATAAATAAAGGAAGTGGTTTGTGAAGAAGGTGTTTATGGAGAGGAGGTAGGTAGCTTCTGGCTTTTACATATAGTGCTATGTGGAGGAATGAGCAGAAGCAAAACAGAAAGATCAACACTGAGGCACAGCCCACGACAGTTCACACAGCCTCGCTGACACATGCAGCCGAGAGCATGAAGCGGCTTCCAGTCCTGGAGGGATCCCAGCCTGGGTCACCACCTTTGGGAGGGATGCTGCCCGGCAGATTCTGCCAAGCCTGCCCCTTGGCACTGGTTTGCTGAGAAGAGGGTTAGGCCCAGGAGAAATGACCAGTAAAATACAGCAAAGCCTGGTGTCCTTTGCTTTGGGGCCAAGACTCAAAGAAAGCAGGTCATCTTTTAAAGTAGAAAACTGTGTGGGCACCATCTGGGGCCGTTTTGGAGGTCACGCTGTTCTCCAGTGTGACTTCTGGTTGCTAGTGGCAGCCTCACACCCTCTCAGGCCGCAGGCTGTGGAGGCACTGCCAGATGCTATAACTAGTTCAGACTGGGTCTGAATTCCCCCAGGAAGTACAGCACGGGGAGTGTGTGTGTGTGTGTGTGTGTGTGTGTGTGTGTGTGTGTGTGTGTGTTAGGGGAGGGGTGGGGAGGAGGCCACTATCACCCATCAATACACCTGAAAGATCTAGTTCGGGAGGAAGAGGGTAGTGGCGGGGGGTGAACCCTGAGAAAGTAAGTGTCTCACTGTGTGGGAACTTGGAGAGAAAAAACATTTGCTTTGCAGGAAAACATTAGCTGTAAGTTATGTATGGAGGAAAAAAAGTGCTTTTCTTCAGCTCTGTATTTGTCAAGGCATTTAATACAGAGGAGAACACAGAAGGCTGTAGTTTTCCTTATTGTTAGCTACATTTCTGTCTTGTCAATATGTGTCTGATGGAGATTTTGCTTGCTGGAAAAGAAACGTGTAGAAGAGCAAGTGAAAGCAACATGAAGTAGAGGGTGTTTCCTTTGGGGCAAAATGGTGGGAGGCAGAAAAAAAACACCATCCACCTTCTACCACTATCTCTACAGCCATCACCACACACACACACACACACACACACACACACACGCACACACACACACCCCACAACATACACAAACACGCATCTTTGTGAAAGTGTCTATTCACTTCCCCTGCACTACCATCAACACTAGGTTCATAAATATATCCTTCAAACTCACAGTTTGGTATTCTTCGTGTTTATTATGTATTGCATTTGCAATAACATGGCATACACGTTAAACTTCATCAGTTTTGACAAATATAGACACTGAAGTAATCACCATATCAAGATATAGAGCATTTATATCACCCTAAAAAGTTTCCTATGCTTTTTTATAGCTGATCTCTCCACTTGACTCCAGGCATCAGGCAACCACTGAACTATTTCCAGACAATACAGATCAGGTATTCCCATCCTAAATTTTCATAGATATATAACTATACAATTTATACTACCTTTTTATGTCTGGCTTCTTTTATATAGCACAAGCTTTCAAAATGTTAAGGTTCATGTTATTGCATAAATTAGTAGTTTATTCCTTTTTGATTACAAAGTAATATTCCATTGAATGAATATAGCACAATTTATTTACCTATCCACCTCTTGATGAACATTTGTGTTATTTTGAATAGCACAAATTTGGGACTATTATGAATAAAACTTATATGAACACTAGCATATGGATTTTGTGTGGACATCTATTGCTGGTTCATTTGATTTCATTGATTTTTCTCTGTTTATGTGTTTTCTATTGCATTAATTTCTGCCCTTTATGACTTCATTTTTTCTAGTTACTTTGAGTTCAGTTTATTCTTCTTTTTTTAACTCTTAACATGAAAATGTTAATAATTGAACTTGACAATTTTCTTATACACCCCCTCACAGCTTTATTGAAATATTATTGACATATAACATTGTAAGTTTAAGGTATATAATGTAATGATTAGATACATGTATATATTGCAAGAATCTCCTTATTTTCTAATGTAAGCATATAAAGCTACAAATTTTCCTTTAAGGACCATTCTGACTGCCCTTCACAAATTTCCACATATAGGCAGTCCTTGCTTTACATGGTAATGAAGAACCATAAAAATGACCATTGACACTAAACTCATGCAAAGCGACCTCATTAATCAATGGAGAAATTACAACTCTTCCATGGTTGTTAATATTTTTGTCATGATATTAAAAACTCTGTTATGTATGCATAGAAAATAAAAAGAAATAGCAAAATGAATACTTATTTAGTATACTATAAGTTAAAACATTAGAAATTTTGAAGTGTTTCTAATGAAACACTGAGAATTAAAGTGTTTTACTTCTTTGTAAACCACTTGAGAATGGGTACAGAGTTCTATTTTGGGAAAATGAAAAATGTTTGAAGATGGATGATGGTAATGGCTATACAACAATGTGAATGTACTTAATGCCATAGCACTATACACTTAAAAGTGTCACAATGGTAAATTTTGTATTATGTATACAAGGTCTAACAATTAAGTTCGCAAATGTGCCACCATGTGCTTATGTTGGCAACACTGTACAAAACAACTCAGTAAGTTTTCATAATCTTGGATGTCAGTGTCTCACAGTTATGTTCATATCAATGTGTGGTGGTATCTTGCTGAGTGGCATTCATGATATTTGCGGCATATTTTTTGTGCCATTGTAACATTGTCAGAGATTGAATTAGAGCAACAAACAAACATTAAATTTCTGGTTAAAATTGGTAAGAGTGGAAGTGAAATCAGGG
>PVKE010011593.1:0-39938 GCA_004027555.1 Craseonycteris thonglongyai
CAGTGCATAGTTATTTCTATTTTACTTTTTGACAGATAGAGAGAGAGACAGAGACAGAGACAGTTAGAGAACCAAACTGTGGGAACTCCCCAGTTCAGCACGTGGGTCCTGCCTGGGCCGGAGCCGGGATTCGATCCTCGGTCCTCATGGCCTCAAAGCGAGCGCTCAACCCGCTGAGCCGTCCCGGCTTTCCCCGGGATTGTTCATTATGAATTTGTACCAAATGGAGAAACAGTCAACCAAGTAGACTATACTTGAAAGTGCTGAAAAGGCTATGTGACAAAGTTAGACAAAAATTACTTGAACTTTTCACCAACAACTCATGGTTCTTGCATCACAACAGTGTACCAGCTCACATGACACTGTCTGTATTGGCACCCAATGATTTTTTTTTTACCTGAAAATAAAGGAAATATTGGAACACATTTTGATGACATTTAGGACATTAAGGGTAATTCAATGACAGCTCTGATGGCCATTTCAGAAAAAGAGTTCCAAAAGTGCTTTGAAGGGTGGACTAGGTGCTGGTGCTGGTGCATAGTTCCCAAGGGGAGTACTTCAAAGGTGATCATAGTGAATTTAAGCAATGAGATAAGTAACACTTTTTCTAGGATGAGTTTGTGAACTTAACTGTCAGTCCTCATACATCTCCTTTGGTGTAATGTCTATTCAAATCCTTTGCCCATTAAAAAAATGTTTTAAAATTTATTAATTTTATTTAGGTAAAAAATATGTAACATTAAATTTTCCTTAACTGTTTTCAATTGTACAGTTCAATAATGCCAATGATATTCATATTGTTGTGCAACAGATCTCCAGACCATTTTCATCTTGCAAAAGTGAAACTTTATACCTACTAAACGCCAATAGCCCTCCAATGCAGCCCCTGGCAACAACATTTTCATTTTCTGTGACTGATTACTTGAGATAATTTGTATTAGTGGAATCACAGTATTTGTGTCTGGCTTATTTCACTTAGCATAATGTACTCAAGGTTTATCCATAAAACAGCATGTGGCAGGATTTCCTTCTTTGTAAAGGCTGCATAACATTCCATTGTATGTATATACATTTTTTAATCCATTCATCTCTTGATGAATATTTGGGTTTTTGCCACCTTCTGGCTACTGTGAATAATGCTGCAATGACCATGAGTGTGCAAATGTCTTTTTGAGATGCTACTTTGAATTCTTTTGAATATATACCTAGATTTATAAACGTTTTAAATTTTGATGAATTATATTTTATCAGTTAACCCTCATCATGACAAAGATTTTCTATGTTTCTTCTAAAGTAGGTCTGTCCAACCTGTGGCCCAAGGATGGCTTTGAATACGGTCCAACACAAATTATTAAAACACTGAGATTCGTGACCCTTTTTTAGCTCATCAGCTATTGTTAGTGTTAGTATATTTTATGTGTAGCCCAAGACAATTCTTCTTCCAACATGGCCCAGGGAAGCTAAAAGGCTGGAGACTGCTGTTCTAAAAGTTTTATATTTAGCTTTTATATTTACGCACACAATTCATTTTTTGATGCATTTTTATATATAAAATGAAGTAGGGGTCTAAATTAATCAATTTACAAAGATATCCAGTTGGCTCAGCACTCTTTTCATTGAACTGCGTTGCTATTTCTGTTGAAAACTAATCACTCATATACGTGAGTTTAGTTCTTGACTTTCAGTTCTATTCCATTGACCTGTATGCCTGTTCTACTTACAACAGTAACCATACTGTCTTGATTATGTTAGCTCTATAGTCAATTTTGAAACTGAGAATTGTGAGTTCTCCAACTTTGTGCTTCTTTTTTCAAGGCTGTTTTACCTATTTGGGTCTTTTGAATTTCCAAAGCCTGCTTAGATTTTGATAGGGATTATATACTGAATCTACAGATCAGTTTGAGGAAAAAAACTGGTATTTTACTACTTAAACTAAGAACACGAAAAAAGCAGCTACTGTATCATTGTGGTGCTGTTTACATGACAAAAGCAACATTTCAGGAATCTTAATGTTCAAGAAGAATATAAAATAATCTCATGCAATATGAGTTTCCTTTTTTTTTAAGTCCTTACCTCCTAGAGAGTCATACTAAAATATTTATGGGTGAAATGGGAAGTCATTTAAAAATATTCCTCAAAGAGAGGTTCCTAAGATGGCGGCGTGAGAGGAAACCCCTGAAACCTCTCCTGGAAGGGACAACTGAACAGCTGGGATCCCACAGAAACCCTGAGAGATATAGTCTCAGTCAAGAGATCCACACATTTCAAAAAACACCTGAAGGTCAGAGAAAAGGGGGCAAGTGGGAGAGGAGAGGAGGGAGCAGTGTGGAGACAGGGCTGTAGAACACAACTGGGGGCTGGCAGAAGGGAATCTGGAGATATAGGCTAAGGACAAATTGAAATCCAAACCCCAGTGGCTGTAGCTAGGGCCCCAGTCAGAATGCTGTGCCCTACGTGGGACAGGAGCTGAACAAAGGCTGCTAAACTGCATGGGGCAAAAAAAAAAAAAAAAAGGGGGCCCTAGCAGTGATTCAGTGCCCTAGGAGCTGGAAGCACAGGTGCAAGAGCAAGATTTGAACACAAATAGGCTCTGGGTGAAACTGATTTTAAAAGCCAGCAGCCAGGGAAATAAAACACAGCCCTGGTTGAAACGTGGGTTCAGGAGAAAAGAGAAAGGCAGAGCTGGCAGTGTGTGCCTGCTGGACCCCCTTCCCACATCCCACCTCCCCACCACTGGGGCTTCATTGACAAAGAAACAGGCTTCTGTTTCACACACCTGACTGATGCTCTACGAATGGAGTACCCAAGGGAGTGACTCCAGGACACAAAACGTCTGTAACTGGCACTGCCCCTACCCACAGGCAAAAATTATAGACACACAATTTGGGTGCTACCCCAAACTCTCTCCCAAAGCTCACCCTCCCAACTCCACCTAGTGCTTCTTTTATAGTAGCTGAAAAGGCTGACGGCCATTATCCTGTAATGCAAAATACCTGCGCTGTTCCCGACAAACCTCATCCTGAAGAAGCTGGCAGGAGGGCTCAGGGAAACTGTAAAACATAGGTGCAACAGCTTCTACCCGCACTGATCTCGGAGCCACAGCATATTATCACCCACCACATTTTCCTAAAGAGGAGGCACAATGAGGCCAAGCCTACTGGATCAAAGAATAGAAGCTCACACTCCAGGAACGATACCATAGGAAGAAGTCTGTAAAACACTGCAGTGACACCAACTGGGAAGTGAAAAAAATATCTTTCCATATGTGTCAGGGAAAAACTCCTTATGCCAAGAAAAAGAAATACATCAAACACAATGAATACCTTAGGGTTAGAAGCCACTCAGAAAGAGAATAAAAAATCTCCAGAAAAGAAACTTATAGATTTGGAAATATATGATCTAAATGACACTGCAGTTCTTTATTCTATTTTTATAAGATTTTTTTTTTGTTTCAGAGGGGCAAAGAGAGAAATAGAGAGGAGAGAAGGGGAGAGACCAGAGCAGTCTCTATAGTTGTACATCATTAGTTGTGACATAGTTCTACTTCACACAGGTGGATGTGGGACTGCATGGGGCAGGAACTGAACTGGAGGCCTCCCACAGGGGAGGCTAGAACCCTTACCTCCATCCTGGCAGTTACCAGTTGAGCTGCATTTCAGCATATGGGTCTGCATGGGCTGGGACCGGGAATTGAACCAAACATCAAGATAAAAAATGGTAATTAAGGGACAAAGATGGACATTTCATAATGATAAACGGGACAATACATCAATAAGAAGAGATGACACTCATTAATGTATATGCCCTCAATCAGGAAGCACCAAAATTTACAAAGCAAATGCTAAAAGATTCAAAAGGCAAAACTCACAAAAACACAATTATAGTAGGGGACCTAAACACCCCTTGACAGCCATGGACAGATTATCCAAGCAGAAAATAAATAAGGAAATATCAGCTTTAATTATACATTACTAGAATTAGATATAATTAACATTTAAAGAATATTTTATCCTACAACACATGATTATACATTCTTTTCTAGTGCACATGGAACATTCTCAAGGATAGACCATATGCTGGGACATAGAACTAATCTCAGCAAATTTAAGATGACTGAAATAATACCAAGTGTATTCTCAGACTACAAAGCTTTAAAATTGGAGATCAACTGCAAAAAGAAAGCAGAAAGAATCGCATATACATGGAGATTAAACAACATGTTACTAAAAAATGACTGGATTAGGAAAGAAATAAAAGATTAAGAAAGTACATGGAAACTAATGACAATGAGAATACAACATATCAAAATTATTGGGATGCAGTGAAAGTAGCAATAAGACGGAATTTATATCACTACAGGTCTATCTCAAGAAACAAAAAGCACAAATAAATATCCTAACATCCCATCTTAAATAACTATTAAAAGAACAAAAACAACCCTTGGGATGCTGGTATAGCTCAACAGGTTGAGTGACTGCCTTGCAATTATGAGGTCAGGAATCAAATCCTAGCCCCAGCCCATGAGAACACATGTGCAGCACTGCGGCACAACTGGTAACCACTGGGATGGCAGTGAAGGTTTCCCGCCTCCTAGGTGGGAGGCCCCCAGTTTAATTCCTGCCCTGGTGGCCCCATACCCACCTGTTTGGAATGAAGCTATGTTGCAACTAATATACAAATATGGAGACTGCTAAGGGCCCTTCTCCTTCTCTCTCTCACCTTCTGTCAAACAATAAAATAAATCCAGAAAAACAAAAAACAAATAAAGCCTCCAAAGCCAGTAAAAGGAAAAAAATAAAAATTAAGAGCAGAATTATAAGAAACTGAGAACAGAAAAATAACAGAAAAATTAATGCAACAAAGAGCTGGTTCTTTGAAAAAAAAATCAATAAAATTGACAAATCCCTGGTTAGTCTCACCAAAGAACAAAGAGAAAAGATACAAATAACCAAAATTAGAAATGAAAGGGGAGACAGTACAACTGATACCATAGAAATACAAAAGGTCACAAGAAAATATTATGAAAGGCTTTATGCCAAATTTAATAATCTAGAAGAAATGAACAAGTTTCTAGAACCATGTAGTCTACCTAGACTGAACAAAGAAAAATTGGATAACCTAAAAAGACTAATCAAGAGTAAAGAAATTGAAACAATCATGCAAAACCTTCCCAAAGACAAAAGCCAGGGACCAGACGGTCTCACCAATGAGTTTTATCAAGTATTCAAAGAACTGACATCTATCCTCCTTGGAGTATTCCAAAAAACTAAAGATGAAGCAATATTCCCCCACCCTACCCCCAGTCATTCTAGGAGGCCAATGTTACCCTACTACCAAAACCTGAAAAGGATAACACAAAAAAAGAAAATTATAGACCAGTATCTTTGATGAACACAGATATGAAAACCCTAAACAAAATATAAGCAAACAGAATACAACAATTCATTAAAAAAATTATGCACCATTATAAAGTGGGATTCATCCTGGGGCACAAGGATGGTTCAACATACGCAAATCAATCAATGTGATATACCACTTAAACAAAATAAAAGATAAAAAACATATGATTATATATCAACTGATGTAGAAAAAGCACTTGACAGGACCCAACATCCATTTATGATCAAAACACTGAATATAATGGGAACAGAAGGAAAGTAACTCAACATAATAAGGGCCATATATGACAAAGCTTCAGCTAATATCATATTGAATGGGGAAAACCTGAAACCTATTATCCTAAAATCAAAAATAAGACTGGAATGCCCCCTGTCACCACTGCTATTCAACATAGTACTGGAAGTTCTAGCCAAAACAATTAGGCAAGAGAAAGGAATAAAAGGTATTCAAATTGGGAAAGAAGTCAAAATGTCACATTTGCAGATGAGATGATTCTTTATATAGAAAATTCTAAGGACTCTACCAGAAATCTACTAGAAGCAATATACAAATACAGTAAAGTTGCAGAATATAAAATCAATGTACAAAATTCAATTATATTTTTATATGTCAACAAATTGAAGATCATAACAAAAAGAATACTCAGGAATAAACAAAGAATGTGAAGGACCTACATACAGAAAACTATAAGACACCATTAAAAGAAATCAAAGAAGAAACAAAGAAATAAAAAGATATTCCATGTTCATGGATTGCAAGAATCAACATAGTTAAAAAGGCTGTATCAAGCAAAGCAATATACAGTTTTAATGCAATTCCCATAAAAATCCTGGAAGAATTCTTTCAAGAAATAGCCAAAAATCAATCAATCAATCAATCAATCAGTCAATCAATCAATCATCAGATTCAAATGGAACCACAAAAGACCCTGAATTGCCAAAGCAATCTTACAGAAATAGAATAAGGTTGGAGGCATCATGTTCTCCAATTTCAATCTATACTACAAAGCCTCAATAACCAAAACAATTTAGTATTGGCAAAAAAACAGACATAAAAGACCAATGGAACAGAACCAAAAACCCAGTATTTAACCCACAAATACATGGACAATTTTTGACAAAGAAGTAAAAAATATACAGTGAGGGAAAAAAAGCCTCTTCAGTAAATGGTTCTGAGAAAATTGGAAAAGCACATGCAAAAAAATGAATCTAAATTGCAAACTGTCACCATTACCAAATTAACTCAAAATGGGTTAAAGACCTCCACACAAGACCAGAAACAATAAACTGTATAGAAGAAAACATCAGTACTAAACTTACAGACCTTGGGTCCAGGGAGAACTTCATGAATCTGACCTTAAAGGCAAGGGAAGTAAATTAAAAAATAAATGAATGGGACTATCTAAAATTAAAAAGCTTCTGCATAGCAAAGGAAACAATCAACAAAGCAAAAAGACAGCCAACCAAATGGAAGTAAATTATTTGCAAACAACACCCCTGATAAGGGACTAATAGCTAAAATCTATAAAGAACTTATAGAACTCAATAACCAACCAACAAACAATCCAGTTAAAAAATAGGCACAGGACCTAAAAGACACCTCACTCATGAAGACATACAAATGAGCAACAGATGTATGAAAATATGCTCAACTTCCCTAGTTATTAGAGAAATACAAATCAAAACCACAATGAGATACCACCTCACACCTGTTAGAAAGGCTATTATCAATAAGACAAGTAATAGTGCTGGAGAGGCTGTGGAGAAAAAGGAACCCTAGTTACACTGCTGGTGTTTTCAAACTGGTACAAATGCTAGCGGGCAGTGTGGAGATTCCTTAGAAAAATGGGAATGGAGCTACCATATGATCCGGCAATCCCACTGCTGGGTATTTGCCCTCAAAATTTGAAAACCTTAATCCACAAAGACTTAGGTACCCCAATGTTCATTTCCACACTGTTAATGGTGGCCAAGTCATGGAAATAACCAAAGTTCCCTTTGAGAGATGAATGGATAAGGAAGCTGTAGTACATATACACAATGGAATATTACTCAGCTATAAGAAAAGATTAAATACTCCCATTTGTGATAAAATGGATGGACCTTGAGATCACGCTAAGTGAAATAAGGCAGACAAAAAAAACCAAGAACCATATGACTTCACTCATATGTGGAGTATAAAACTCAAAGCAAAAAAGAAACAAGTGATGGACACAGTCAATTGTTTAGTGGTTACCTGAGGCTAAGAGGGTTGGAGGATGAGAAAGGTGGGACGGGGAGCCAAATATATGGTGATGGATAGAAAGCTGACTCTGGGTGGTGAATACAGAATGTAATACATAGGTGAAGTACTATAGAACTGTACACCTGGAACCTATGTAATTTTTACTAACCAATGTCACCCCCAATAAATTTAACAATTAAGTCAGTCAAGCAAACAAACAAGAAATGGTATGTTGTCTGGGATTTACTTCCCAATAATCCTGGCTGGGAGAGTTAGACTAAACAAGATTGGTCATGTGTTAATAATCAATGAAGCAAATATTATTCTCTCTAGTTTTGTGTATATTTAAAATATTTCATAATAAAAATGTCAAACAAAACAACAGCCTAGTATCAAATCATGGCATTATCCCTAGATTTTATTCCCAGTATTAACACTATGGCATAATATAATCTGTTAGTAAGACTTACAAACTCAACATTTGGTAATATACTCACCAGTAATTGCCCCATTCAATCATAGTTCCTGGCTGAAAAGAGATTTGGATTTTGGTTTGTTAGTTCCTTTGTGTATAAATATGGAATAGCAGCGTAAAAATATCAAATAAGAGGAAGCCAGGATGGCTCAGTGGGTTAAGCGCTCACTTTGCAGCCCCGGGGACCGAGGACTGAATCCCGGCCCCGGCCCTGGCCCGTGCAAACCTATATGCTGAACTGAGGAGTGCCCCCAGTTCAGTTCTCACTGGGGTGAGACCTTGGCCCAGTTCCTGTCCTGTGCAGCCCCGTGCCCACCTGTGGAATGAAACTATGTGGAAAAACCAATGATCTACAACTATGGAGACTGTTCTGGGCCCTCCCCCTTCTCTCTGTTTCTGTATCTCTCTCTCTCTGTCAAAAACAATAAAAATAAATCTTAAAAAAACAAAACAACAACAAAAAAATCAAATGACAAAACCAACTTAAAAATTAATTTTTAACAATGTAATATGTAACAAGTAAAAATATAACAAAAATAATATTCACTGTGTTCATACCTATCCCATAGTGGGAGTAATATTCTATGGTTTCATATAAGAAGACAGCATACATAGTAAGTCACTGAGTTATAGCTATCACAACCATAGTTAGGCCCATCCACCAGATGTACTTAAATCATGATTAAACTGTTGGTACCTCAGACTTTATTGTAAAATTAGGAAGAAAATTCAACTTAAATATATGTAAAAGGATTCCCCTGCTCCAGTATAAAGATGAGTGTTAGACTGCTGAGATCTACTGATATGTATTTTTTAAAAAGATTTATTTTATTGTTTTTGACAGAGACAGAGAGAGACAGAGACACAGAGGGAGAGAGAGACAGAGAGAAGGGGGAGGGCCCAGAGCAGTCTTCATAGTTGTAAGTCATCAGTTTTCAACATGGTTTTGTTCCACACAGGTGGGTGGTGGGGTGGGGGTGTGGGGAAGTATGCAGGGCAGGAACTGGGCTGGGGGCCTCCCACATGGGAGGCATGCCCTAGTTCAGCATAAGGTAAGGTGACCAGACGTCCCGCTTTTGAACAATTTGTCCCGCGTCCCGCGGTGTTTTAAAAAAGTCCCGATTTTTGGAAAGAATGCACAAGCTAGGGAATGGCGGGAGATAGACCAAATTTTTAATCAAGAACCCCCTCCCCCCTGGTCAATGGTGTCCTGCTTTACCAATGTTAAAATCTGGTCACCTTAGCACAAAGGTCCACATAGGCTGGAGCCGGGTTTCGATCCTTAGTCCCTGGAGCTGCAAAGTGAGCACTTTACCCAATGTTGCTGAGCCAACCCGGCTTTCCCTATTCTTTTTAACACTGTTGCTATTTGGGCTTTCCTTCTAGTAGTCGGTGAGAGGGCAAACATCTAGAAAATCTTATAAAATGTTACTTATTCCCTTTTAATCTTACAGTGCTGTTCAATTTATTCAACAGTCACATACTTATTAGTTGCTCTAGTTCAATTACAATAGATGCTTTCTATATATTGTACCTTGTCCTGCATTTCAGGTCTTTACTCTTAAAAACAGAAATGCTACATAGAAAAT
This sequence comes from Craseonycteris thonglongyai, assembly GCA_004027555.1. Lineage (NCBI taxonomy): Eukaryota > Metazoa > Chordata > Mammalia > Chiroptera > Craseonycteridae > Craseonycteris > Craseonycteris thonglongyai. The sequence continues at coordinate 9,688 of PVKE010011593.1, forward strand.
TATCAAATTAATGTTATGTATAAGATTACAAAAGATGAAAGAGCTTAGCAGAAGGAATGATAAATTAAGGACTGGATAGGGGAGAAAAGAAGCCAATTACAATATAATGCCAAACATACCGTATATATCACAGAATGTACTCAACTTTTTGGTCAGCATTTAAGGGGTATTATACTTCTTCACGGAAGAATGAGGGACAGCTAATATTTCATACTTACCCTGAGCTGGTAAGATCTGAGTTCATACACATTAGGTCCTGACCGTGGAACAGGCTCATTCCAGAAACTAAATTCTAATAGCAGCTGATTCTTCCTAGAGAGAAGCATGTTGCTTCTTGCCTTCCGGAATTCCACAAACTCCTGAGTGAAAAAATGTGCTAATTAAATCTTCTAATATTTATACATACGCCCACTTTAGTAACATTTATGCTCTTACCTGGAACATTTACGTTCCTCCTATAATAGAATAATATAAATAGGGTCTCAGTTGGCCTGAGACAATTCCAACTTACAGCTTGACAGAGACAGAAACAAGCTTACAGCTTGTCTTGTCAAACTGGCATGACAATTAGCATTCCCTTTCACTCTCAAGTACTCATGTTTAGATGACAAACTACACGATCAACCTAGTTATTTATATGACAATATAAACAAATTTAATTTTTCACTCTTTAGGTTCTCCTAACAATGTTTGACAGTATAATAGGGGTGGAGACTACAAAACATCAAATCATCCAAATATCATTTATATTTGGACTGGGAACCCATACAAAAGGTTTTCTTTCCTAATAATGTATGGCTGTTTAAATTATCCCCATTAACATGCACCAAATAGTGAAGGGAAGGGCAAGATAGTAAAGTCAGCCCAAGGTAAAGAATATGTGGTTGGTAGTTCCTAAAGCAGATATGTGTCAGCTAACCCTGGGCTGATTGTGTCTACCATGCTGAATTACCAGTTTCAAAGTACAACTGACTTTTACAATAAGAACTGTTATTTTAATAGCATTACAACTGATTACTTTGTGTTTGAATAAAACTTTAAGAGTCCAAATAGTAAGTTTTATTACAAAAAACTAACAGTTTACTAATGTTAAAAATTGATGACACAATAGTCATTTAATTCTGAACTAATATCTATTATATCATTAGTGTAAATAAGTAAACATTTTTCAAAATCATTACCTGATTTTCTCTGAGTTTATTCATGACTTCCGTGAGGGCAGGATAGCCTCCTTCATATCTCCAGAGGTGGACTGGAATATATTTAAGAAGATAACATACATTTAGAGTTTCAGGATACTTTTACCTTGAAAATATTCTAGATATATATGATGTTATCATATTACATAATGTGCTATGTTTTGGCCTATGAGTTACACTATAAAGTTTCAAAAACAAATTCACATTTGATCTTAGCCAAAAGGCCGAGAAGCAATTCAAAAACAAATTCAAACATTAAAAAAACATTAAAGTAGTTTTTGCAATGAATTACTAGAGAAATTACTTCAACCATAAAACTATACTGAGGGGATGCTGGGATTGCTCAGCAGGTTGGGCACTTGTCTTGTAGCCCCGGGGTCTAAGGATCGAATCCAGGCCGTGTGGACCCACATGCTGAACTGGGAAATGCCTCCCATGCGGGAGGCCCCTGGCCCCCCATAAAGTTCCTGGTCTGTGGAATGAAAACTATGTAGAAAACTAATAACGTGCAACTATGGAGACTGCTCTGGGCCCTCCCCTTCTCTCTGTCAAAAAAAAAAAATAAATAAATAAATAATAAATATTAAAAAATAAAAAAACACTAGGGGAAGCTGGGATGGCTCAGCAGGTTAAGTGCTCGCTTTGCAGCCCTGGGATTGAGGATTGTAATCCGGCTCTGGAGCATTCAGACCCATATGCTGAACTGGGGTATGTTTCCCATGCAGGAGGCCTCCAGTTCGGTTCTCACTTCCCGGTTCGGCCCCTGGCTGGAGGAAATGTGCCTCCCATGTGGGAGGCCCCAGCCCGGTTTCCACCCTGTGTGGCATGAAACCATGTCAAAGACTGATGACATACAACTATGGAGACTGTTCTGGGCCCTCCCCTTTCTCTATGTTTCTGTCAAAAAAACAATAAAATAAATCTTAAAAAAAAATTAGACTGAAATTTGGAAAGCTCTAATTATAAAAACAATCATTAAATTAAATATTATCAAAGATGTTACAGTAAAGGCTTAAAGAATAAATGTTTATTTTAAAGACTTCAGCTTCCTACCAGCTTGATCCTGCTCGCCATACCATGTGTTCCAAGTCCCCACCAAAGTACAAGGGTAATGTTTATCTTCATGAATCTTTGGTAACACTTCTTGACTTAAAGAGAAGAGTAACACCAATTAACCAACCAACAAAATTGTACTAGGTGGAAAACACACTATCAGTAACATGAAAAAAGCCATTTACTGTGTGTTCTGATAACTAACTTCAGACTATATCCATGAGAAAACAATGTGCAGAATTAACCTTTTAGGTGAATTGTTCTACTAATATTCCACTTCAGAAGCTTAGGTTTCTAATGCTCCCAACTATTCAGAACAGTTGTAAGCAGCTCAAGTATAATAATAAAAATGATGAAGAACCAAAGGTTCCACAATTCCAGGAACTTATGGGTCTACTATTTGCCATTCTAGTAAGAAAATACATACTTAAGAATGGTGATATTTATAAATGCTAGTTATTTTGATTTCAAAGATATGAAGAATGAGGGAAATGGGAATAGTGGAAAAAGAACATGGAAAAATAAGAAAGGGAAGAAAGTAATATTTAAGACAGGGGAGATAACAGAAGTGGCACAATCAGGCAGAGGTAACAGGGGCAGAGTACAAGTTGGCTTTCAGTAAAAAGGAAGAAGATATAACACAATCTGGAAGAATCCCCAACTCCAACAGTTCCAAAGGGAATCAGTTGGACAGAAGAATTCAGGTCAAAGACAAAACATAAAGCATAAATTACGTTCTATGCAATTAAATCGACAGGATTTGAGAGGTATCACATTATCTCACATTGAACATACCACCTAGTCCGGGGGTGGTGAACCTATGGCACACTTGCCCAAAGTGGCACGCGGAGCAATAATTTCAGCATGTGGAGCTGTGAATACCATTTAAAAAATTATTTTTTATGCTCTTATAGACATAAAAATAATCGATACCTCTATCTCACTCGATGGGTTGGCACGCGAGTCGAGCGAGTATACTCTTATTTCATAAACTTTGGCACTTAATCGCCAAAAGGTTCGCCACCCCTGGTCCTAGTCCATTACCACTGATTGTACAGTAGTAGGCACAAAGCATTGACAGGTTATGAGAGTGTATTAATTTAACACAGGTGTCAGAGTTGGTTCCATGAAAACATTCCTGTAGTACAGATTCTAGTTTACAGGAAAAAGCAAAGCAAAGGGAACAGATGTGAGTGTGCCATACCAAGAGAAAAACTAAAGCCTGCTTACTTTATTAATTAAAGATTTATTTTTATTGTTTTTGACACAGAGAGAGACAGAGACAGAGACATAGACAGAGAGAAGGGGGAGGGCCCGGAACAGTCTCCAGAGCTGCATATCATCGGCTTTTCCACATAGTTTCATTCCACAGGTGGGCGCGGGTTGCATGGGGCAGGAACTGGGTGGCCCAGGGTCTTGCCCCGGTGAGAACTGAACTGGGGGCACTCCCCAGTTCAGCATATGGTTCTGCACGGGCCAGGGCTGGGATTCGATCCTTGGTCCCTGGGGCTGCAAAGTGAGCGCCTAACCCACTGAGCCATCCCGGCTTCCCTGCTTACTTTCTGAATAGAAAAATTATGATGAAAAAATATAATACAGACTCAACAATGAATGCAAAAACTACCAAGGATGGAACTTGGAACTGTTCAAATTATTTGCTGACACTGAGCGGTATTAAGCTAGTGACCACCACAAGATGCTGGGGCACCAGGACTGAGTATATATTAATAGTTAACAGAGAAAAGCTCAGATCAGTCTTATGTCTAACTAAAAACCCTTCAAAATATACACATGGTGTGGTCACTGTACTAGCTCATAAAGACTTATGTTCAGAACTAATGGGATTAATGGAAATTGGGGGTGGGTGAAATGGATTATGTTAGGAAAATGGGCTTCCTTTTTCCTCTTTTGACATGAATAGGAAGTAAACATCCCTGAATTAGAACCAATGTGGAAGAAGAAAGCCTATACAAATGATACACATGGGGTCCAGGAAGGGACTGAGACCTGACAATGGGACATAGGTTTTCCACCAGTATAAAGGCATAAATGGATTTATAGCCAATTCTATTTTTCTGGGGCCCCAAACCTGCTCTTGGAAGTCTTCGCTTGACCTGAATGGAGGTTGTATGGTAGGTAGTACCTGTACCCAGAACTGAATGGGTTGAAGGAAACATAATTAGGACCCCTACAACCAGGCAAGAGTTATTTTATGTACTGGAATCAGGAAGTTGCTAAAAATTTCACTGAAAGAAAAAAACCACAATGAAAGAGAAAACAGAACGCAAGCAGTTCAATTTGGCAAACTTCTGGGTAATGGATTGCAGGATGGGGTAGAAGTATAGGTCCAGGTCTGAGTCTAAAGCTAAGAAGTAAAAAAGGAGGCTACTTGGAAATGAGGCTCAATCGGCTAGGAGAGATGGAGGAAACAAGCAAAGAGAACCAAAATATATATCAAATGAAGAATGAACAGTCCTTAGTAGCTAATCAGAAAGAACTAAGGAAAGGATTACATAAAACCAAGGTGAGTGACACCATGGAGAATTTGGAAGAACAAGGTGATTCTACCTGTTTAGTTTGAAAGGAGGGCAAGACATCCAAAAAGAAATATGAAGACAGGAGATGAATAAAAACAGGACAGGAAAGGTAATCCAGGGAAGCATCACTATAGAGAAATAACTTCATTTTATGACAAAGATTTACAAATAAGCATCTGCTTTGTTTTATGTCATTTTTAAAATAAAGAGAACTGTGCTGCAGTAAGTATTGTATTTCACAAACCACCTTCAAAAATAAAACAACAGATTTTTACTTCTGAAAATTATGCTGATTCTAGTGACAAAATCATTTTGCTTCCTCATTAAAGTAGCAAATATTAAAGGTAAAAAAATGCTTTTAAAATTATATTTGCTAAGAATTAATCATTAAAATACTACTTCATTAACTTAAGAAATGATACACTTAATTTTCTCTTTAGCCTTAAAATTTACAAATTCTGTAAGAGTATATGGATCATAAATCATGAGAATCTGCTGACAGAATTTGAATCCTGGCGAATGGAAGATCTGGGAAGAAATGGAAAAACATTCAAATACACACTGGACTTTTATGTGGCAGTTTTAATTAGAAGTAAAATTGGAAAAAATGGAGGTCATAGGGACACGACCTATGTCTAATTTCTAATATTCAAAGCTGTCCAAAGATGGAATGTATGAATGTATTTAAGCAAAGGCCGTCAGGAAGGTCTGCAGAAGACTCAAGCACTGGAAGAGTTGATGGATTAGATAGCCTTGCATGATTTCTTTCCACCTTAAAGGTCGAGTAGCATTCTAAAGTTTGATAGCTTATGTAATGATTTAGCTGTACGAGTGCTTAAAATCAAAATGTTCTTGGTAATCCTACAGAGCTCAATTTAAAAGTCCCTAAATATTCAGCTTTAAGAAGAGGGAACAAAGATTTCACTCTGCTAATAAAGTGTTAGCTGAACAAAGAAATATTAAAGTCATTATTTTTCCCCCAAGTAAGATAGTTTGGTATACATACCAAATTTTGTTGTATGCTTCTAGACATTCAGGTTTAACATTGTGAACTGAAATAAAAGAAAATTTAGTGATAAAACTTACAAACAAAGGGGAAAAAGCGAATTATGAAGATAGTAGAACAATCACTCACATTGTAGTTTGTAGAGACTGCTTGTTTCCTTTTTGGCTAGGAGATTAGAGTGAGCATCTTTTCTTGGATCAACTTTCCGGACAAATAAGGATTTTAACCAACTGTCTTCTCGAGGTCTGTTATTAGAAGATGTCAATCTCCTATGGTGTAATACATATACAAATTTGAATCTCACCAGAGGTACAAAGATTTCAGTGTCTTTAATTAGTGTCATAGAGTACACTATTTTCACATTCATCAGTGTATTCAGCAAACATGTCTTGAGCATCTACCCTGGGCACTGTTCTGGAACCTGGAATACCAAAAAACATCCGCTTTTCCCTATGTATGCTCTAAAAAACAGGCTCTTCTAAGAGTTCTTGTGTTGATTTTTGCAATTTCCACCGTTTCCTCCCCCATGTAATGCCCACCCCCCGCCCTCTCGGCAAAGCAATTTCTGACACAGAAAAAAATATATGTGGAAACCAAATCCATTAAGAAGGTAGTAAGGTGGTGCCAGGGGGTGAGGGGAGAGAATGGGCAATTTCAGTTTGGGAAGATGAAAAATCTCTGGAGATGGGATGGTGGTGATGGTTGCACAATAATGTGAATGTATAATGCCATTACTGAACTGTATACTTAAATGACTAAAACTACAAATTTCATGTTACCTATACGGTACTTCAACAGTATAAAAATAAGGTAAAAATAAATATACAGGGAAAAGAATTATATAAAATTTTTTATTTTACCCCTTATCCTTAAAATCAAGATTTCAACTATCAGAAAAACCCAATACAAACTTCATTAACACCCAATTTGCTAATTTTCATCAGAACAATTCCTATACTATACTATATATGCTTTCAATGAGAATTTGACTGAACTATATATATATGTGTGTGTGTGTATATATATATATTTTTTTTGTTGTTAAATTTATTGGGGTGACATTGGTTAGTAAAAATTTTGTAGGTTCTAGGTGTACAATTCTATTATATAAAACCTTGTATATATGTTGCATTGTGTTCACCACCAGTCAGTTCTCGACTTTTCACCACATATTTGGCTCACCGTCCTCCTCTCTCACCAACCTCCCCGTTCCCCTCAAGTAACCACTGAACTATTGACTGTATCCATAAATTTTTTTTGCTTTCAGTTTTATATTCCACATGTGAAGTCATATGGTTCTTGTTTTTCTTGTCTGGCTTATTTCACTTAGCATGACATCTCAAGGTCCATCCATTTTGCCACAAATGGGAGTATTTAATCTTTTCTTACAGCTGAGTAATATTCCATTGTATAAATGTACCACAACTTCCTTATCCAGTCATCTCTTAAAGGGCACTTTAGAGATGACTTGGCCACCATGAATAGTGCCGAGATGTTCAACACTGGGGCACATAAGTCTTTGCAGATTAAGATTTTCAAAATTTTGGGGCCCAGCAGGGGATTGCCGGGTCATATGGTAGCTCCATTCACAGTTTTCTAAGGAACCTCTACTGTCCTCCATAGCGGTTGTACCAATTACATTCCCACCAGCAGTGTATGAGGGGTCCTTTATCTCCACAGCCTCTCCAGCACTTTTGTTCCTTGTCTTGTTGATTATGGCTATTCTAACAGGTGTGAGGTGGTATCTCATTGTGGTTTTAATTTGCATTTCCCTAATGACTCATGATGTTGAGCATGTTTTCATGTCTGTTGGCCATTTGTATGTCATCATGAGTAATGTGTCTGTTAGGTCCTCTGCCCATTTTTTTTTTCTTTTTTTAAGATTTATTTTATTGACTTTTGACAGAGAGAAACAGAGACAGAGAGAGACAGAGAGAAGGGGGAGGGCCCAGAGCAGTCTCCATAGCTGATGTTAGTTTTCCATATAGTTTCACTCCACAGGCGGGCACAGGGCTGTGCAGGGCAGGAACTGGGCCGGGAGCCTCCCGCATAGGTCCTGGCAAGAAATGACTGGGGGCACACCCCAGTTCAGCATGTGGGTCCGCATGGGCTGGGGCCAGGATTCGATCCTCGGTCCTTGGGGCTTCAAAGCGAGCGCTTTACCCGCTGATCCATCCCAGCTTTCCCATCTGCCCATTTTTTAACTGGACTGAACAAACTATATTTGAACCACAAACTTTTTTAAAAAGATAAAACTGAGGTAACATCATTAACATACAATTTTCAAGTGCACAAGATTATGATGACATCTGTGCACTCTATTTTGTTTTGTTTTTTTTAATATATTTTTATTTATTTTTGACAGAGAGAGAGAGAGAGAGAGAGAGAGAGAGAGAGAGAGAGAGAGAGAGAGAGATACAGAGACAGAGAGAGAACTGAACCAGGGTAGCTCCCAGTTCAGCATATGGTTCTGCACGGGCCGGGGCCGGGATTCGATCCCTGGTCCTCGGCGCTGCAAAGTGAGCGCCTAACCCACTGAGCCATCCTGGCTTCCCCTATTTTGTTTTTTTTAAGTAATGTTTTTTGCTTCTTTTCCTTTTTTGATTTTTTTTTGTGTATCCTCTGTGCTCACCACCCAAAGTTTAGTTTCCTTCAGTTACCATATATTTGACACCTTTCTCCCACCCCCTTTCTCATCTGGAAGCCAACATCCTGTTGTCTGTGTCTATGAGTTTATTTGTTTATTTTTATAGCAGAATCTCCATCTATCAACCATCAGTTTGTCCTCTGTATGAGTCTATTTGTTTCTTTATTCTTTATTTATTCTTTTTGAGAGGTAAGAGAAAGAGAAAGGGGGAGGGTCCAAAGTAGTCTCCACAGTTGTACATCATTAGGTGTAACATTGCTTCATTCCATTTGGGTAGATGTGGAACTGTGCAGGGCGGGAACTGAACTGGAGACCTCCCACATGGCAGGCAAGAACCTTCACTGCTGAGCCATCCCTGTGGTTACCAGTTATACCACAGTTCAGCATATGGGGTTGAATGTTCCAGGGCTGGGAATTGAACCCTGGAACTTACTATTGCAAGGCAAGCACTCAACAGCTGAGCTATACCAGCATCCCCTTGTTCATTTTGTTCTTTTGATTCCACATATAAGTGATTACCATACGGTATCTGTCCTTCTCAGTTTGACGTAACTTCATTTAGCATAATAACCTCTAGGTCCATCCATGCTGTTGCAAATGGTAAGCTTTCATTCTTTTTTATGGCAGAGTAATACCATTGTATAAATGTACCACAATTTCTTTTTTTAGTTGTTTGCTGATGGCCATTTCAGTTGTTTCTATGAGTTTATTTTTTAAATACATACTTCCATATGCTCGTGAGTGGGATTACAGATTTGTATAACCTCCCTACAGGACAGTGTGGCATTACTACATGAAAATTAAAACTTTTTGCTCAATAACTGTACTTGCAGTTATGTCCTACAGACAGCTATATTTAAACAAGTACACAAAGTTGAATGCAGAATGATCATTACTGCCTTGTTTCCAGTTTGTTCTTGGCACAGGCAATTTGGACATCCACAAATGGGACTGGTCAAATAAATTAGAGAATGTCCAAAATCAGAACAGAATGCAGTCATTAAGAAGAATGGAGTAGGTGAGATTGCAAATTGGTATAGCCATTATAGAAAAAAAAAAAAAGTATGGAAGTTCCCCCCCAAATTAAAAAATCTGATCTACCTTATGACATAGCAATTCTACTTCTGGGTATTTATCCAAAGAAATACAAAACACTAATTTGAAAACATATATCCACCCCTATGTTTACTGAAGCACTATTTACAATAAACTAAAATGCCCATCAATAGACAACTGGATAAAGAAATTGGGGTACATATATACACAATGGAATATTACTCTGCCATAATAAATAATGAAATCCTATCATCCTACCATTTGCAACAACATGGATAGACCTAGACTGGGATATTATACTATGTGAAATAAGTCAACTGAGAAAGACAAATACCATATGATCTCACTTATATGTGGAATCCAAAGAACAGAATAAAAACAGAAATAGATCCATATGAGGGTTGGTCAAGAAATTTGTAGAATGGGGAGGTCTCACTGTAGAGGAGGGAACACTAGTGCATACAGTTTTATTGTATGACTTATAATCAGTAATATGTGCCAAATTTCAGCCTATTTGCATCTGCATTCTTTCAGATGTCACCAAAGCAGTACATCAAACGTGAAGAAAACCCCAAGGATGGATAAAATTGAATTTTGCACCATCATTAAGTTCTTCACAAAACAAGGGAAAACACTTCAAACCATTTGGAAGAGATGCTAATGGTTTACGGGGGGCTGTTACTCTTGGAAATATATAGTTTATGAGTGGTAAAGCCTTTTTAAGCAAGGTAGAGTGTCAGCTGCAGATGACCTCCGCCTAGGATACCCTGTTGAGGCCACTTCCTCAGACACTGACAAAAAAGTTAAAAACTTGGAAGATGCCAGATTGAATAAAAAGCAGCTTGCAGAACTGGTTGGAATATCACCTACAACCATTTTGAATATTCCCCATCAGCATCAAAGGTGTCAAAAGTCAGTACAAGATGGGTACCAAGAATACTCGCACCACTTCAAGAACAAAAGTACATTGAGTGTTCATGATAGTTTCTGGTCCTCTACAGAGAAAACAAAGGTGAAGTTTTTAAATCAGATTGTCACTGGAGATGAAACCTGGGTTCATTGTTATGAGCCTGAGTCAAAGCAGGAGTCCATGCAGTGGCATGAAAAGGACATACCACCCTCTAAGAAGTTCAAGGTGTCACAATCAGCTGGAAAAGTCATGGCTACTGTTTTTTAGGGATAAGGAGGGTACCCTACTGATCAATTATAAGGATAAAGGTGTCACAGTAACAGGAGAGTGCTATTCCAGTCTGCTGAAACAGTTAAGAGAATTTGTGAAGGAGAAAAGAAGAAAATGGACCAAAGAGGTGCTGCGTTCACACAACACACCCGTGCACAAGTGCTATATTGTGTTGGCTACTCTTCAGGTTTATGTCTTCCAAACATTAAACCATTCTCCCTACAGTCTAGACCTGGCTCTGTCTGTTTATTATGTGTTCCCAAATATGAAAAAACAGCTTTAATAGAAGAAATTTACAGACTGACAAAGAGGTTAAAGCTGCAATTTGAGGGCTAAAACAAAATATTTCTTTTCAAGGATATAAATAAAATTATTGAACAATCTGAAAAGTATATTAGGGTTAAGGGTGAATATGTTGAAAAGGAAAAATATGTATTTTTTACCCATCTTACACTTCATTCTGTGAAGTCCTTGACCACCCCTTGTAGAGACAGAGAACAAACCAATGGTTGCTAGATGGGAGGCAGAGTAGGGGTATGGGTGAAAAAAGTGAAGGGATTAGGAAGTACAAATTGGCAGTCACAAAATAGTTTCAAGGATGTGAATGAAATATAGTATGAGGATAAATACAGTCAATAATGTTATAAAATCTATATATGGCGTCAGAAGGGTACTAGACTTATTGCGGGGATCACTGCTTAAATTATACAAATGCCTAACCACTGCACGATATACCTGAAACAAATATAAAGTTATATTAAACATCAACTAGAGTTTTAAAATATATTTATATGAGGGCTCTCTTGAAATTATCAAGCCATGTAATATGAAAAATACAGGCATTATGGCTGGATTTTTTTCCTGACAGCCCTTGCATATATAGTTGTGGGATGTAAATTATAACATAGGGAATATAGCCAATGGTACTGTAATAGCTATGTATGGTGCCAGACGGGTAGTAGATTTGTTAGGGTTATCACTTTTTAAAGGATATAAATGTCTAATCATTATGTTGTTTTATACACCTGAACCTAATAAGAAATGTAAGAATAACATACATCTATGTATACACATCTCAGAGATATAATGTTGGAAAAGCAGGCACAGAACAGTATCATAAATACACACACAAAGTGAACTGCATGGCAGCCTTTTTCTTTTTTTTTCTTCATGAAAATAAAATCGACTTGCTGTCTTAATGAACATTACAAGCAATTTTTGCCCCATAAGAACCTCTTTTAATTTAAAACTAATTCATAGGATATTATCGCAAATAACTAGAAATCAGATAAAAACTTTGAACTGAGGTAAGCTCATAAATAAATATAAAATATGTAAGTATAAAATGTTTTCTATAACTAATGATCAAGAAATAGTAAATTTTCAGATCCTTCAAAGATTGAAAAGCAACAAGTTCACAGTAAATACCTTTAAGCAAAATAAGTTAATACTAGTCATGCAATTTTTCTTGTAAGTACATAGGAAAAATATATACACTTAAATAGTATTTATAAAAAGAAATTGGAAATTATCTATTGTGCTTTTACCATATGGTAAAATTTTATAGCATTAAGTGGTAATTGTAGTATTCCTCAGAGAAGAGTTAAAAAATTAAGTTTTAAAACTACTTTTTCAATAAAATAAATTTTTTAAATTTAAATAAATTATATATAAAAACTATTAGCCTGGGGATGACGGGAAAGCTCAACAGGCTGAGTGCTTGCCTTGCAACCACGAGGTCCAGGGATGAGATACTGACCCTGGCCCATGCAAACCCATATGCTGAACTGTAGTACAACTGGTAACCGCCGAGATGGCAGTGAAGGTTCTCACCTCCCATAAGGGAGGCCCCCAGCTGATTTCTGCCCTGCATGGCCCAACATCCACTTGTGAGGACCAACATCCACCTGTGTAGAATGAAACTGTCACAACTAATGATGTACAACTATGGAGACTGCTCTGGGCCCTCCCCACTTCTCTCTCTCTCTCTCTCTCTTACATTCCCTCAAAGTAAATCTTTAAAAAACAACAAAAACAAAGTATTAGCCCTTTAGTAAAAACCAAAATCATACGGCATTTCTGTTTTCAATTCACTCTTTGATTACGTAAATAAACTCATTCTGAAATAAATTCTACCATGATTCATTTGGAATATCTGCATTGACAATATGAAGCAAAAAAGTAAATGACGGGGGTGGCGAACCTATGGCATGCGTGCCCAAAGTGGCACGCGGAGCAATTATTTCAGCACGTGGAGCTGTGAATACCATTTAAAAAATTATTGTTTATGCTCTTATAGACATAAAAATAACTGATACCTCTATCTCACTCAATGGGTTGGCACGCGAGTCGAGCGAGTATACTCTTATTTCATAAACTTTGGCACTCAATCGCCAAAAGGTTCACCACCCCTGGATATAAAATTAGTGACATACAAAGTAGAAAGTTTTAAAATTTGTTAATGGAACTTTGTATACTTCTTGTTTTTTTCTTTATTTTAGATTTTAAGTTCACTAAACAGAAAATGTTTAAAATTTCTTCGGTTAAATAAATTGTTTAAGTGCTTAGGTATAACACTTATGAACTGAGAAAGAGGTACCATGAACTTTTCTAAAAATATCAGCTCTAGGATATTTCATTTAAAATATAAAATACTTACCAAAGCAACTACTAATAGTGTTTAGTGTATCCTTCCAGAAATGCAAACACAAACATATGTATACATAAGCATGTGATACTTAATTTCTATGGCACTTAATGCTTTATAAAATAAAAGAACATATAAACAATTACTGACAGAAGAAATCTAGAGGAGGGAAAAATCTTAAGTAACTTTTCTCCTTTTTAGAACTTAAGGGGATTATAGATTAATAAGTACATGCTTCCTGCTAGGCATTGGACTAGTTTGTGTCATATCATTTAATTCTCAGAACAATCTAGCAAGGTGGTACTGTTGAATTTTAAAGATCGGCTCAGAGTGGTTAAATGACCTGAGCTAATTAAATGGCAAAATAAAAATATGAACTTAGATCTATGAAGTTCAAAATATTTTTTAAAAGATGTTATTGTTTTGACAGAGACACAGAGAGAAATGGGAGGGCCCATAGCAGTCTCCATAGTTGTATGTCACCAGATTTTGACAGGGTTTTGTCCACAGGAGGCCACGCAGGGTGAGTATCAGGTCAGGGGCCTCCTGCATGGGAAGCACATCCCTGTGAGCTGAGAGGGGGGACATTAGCTGGGGACTGAACTGGGGGCCTCCTACATGGGAAGCTCACCCCTGTGAGAACCAAACAGGGGTCACACCCTAGTTCAGCAAATGGGTCTGAATGGGCCGGCGCCAGGATTCGATTCAGACCCCTGGGATGCAAAGCAAGAGCTTAACCCGATGAACTATCCCAGCTTCCTCTCAAAGTATTTTAGTAAGAGTTGCCTTTCAAGCACAAATCTCCCCAACTGAACATTCATTTCAGATTTTAATAATACCAAAAGGTTATACTTTAGAATGGGTAAAATGAAGTCAGAGATATGAAAGTGTTTTCTAAACTAAAGATAAGCCTAAGAAATAGTCACTATCCTGGAACACACGCAAGAACCTGAGTGGTGTCTGCTTGTGAACTTGGGTAGTAATTGTCTTGACAAATGAAAAGCAGTCTGGGGAAAGCTGGGATGGCTCAGCGGGTTGAGCGCTTGCTTTGAGGCCGCGGGGACTGAGGATTGAATCCCAGCCCTGGCCCGTGCGGACCCACGTGCTGAGCTGGGGTGTGCCCCCAGTTCAGTTCTTGCCGGGACCTATGCGGGAGGCTCCCGGGCCAGTTTCTGCCCTGCGCAGCCCTGTGCCCACCTGTGGAGTGAAACTATATGGAAAACTAATGTCAACTGTGGAGGCTGCTCTGGGCCCTCCCCCTTCTCTCTGTATCTCTCTGTTTCTCTCTGTCAAAAATCAAGAAAATAAATCTTTAAAAAAAAAAAGCAGTCTGGCTCAGCATTAGCCCCAATTGACTGTCAAACTCTGAAATCTTTCTGAACGTCAGGTAAACAAAGCTATAACAGCTGTCAGGGTGATAAGATCTGGGCTAGGGTTCTTTAATGACAGTGACAAACACTATCAGTTATTTTTATAAAATTATGTATGTTATATAGCACTTCAGAGAGGGTGGGGTAGGAGGCAGCACATTCTATAAAGTACTAGACTTCAAACACACACACACACACACACACACACACAGCTCAAGACAATGAACCATTAGCTTTAGCTGGAACTTTGAGAACAAGAGGGACTCCAGTGGAGACATCCTGGCTTGGTCTTGGCAGACAAGACTGACAGGTGGACAAGGCAGGTGATGACTCCAGTCAACCAGAACATGTCCAGGGTCATGAAGTAATGACATTATATGGAGTATTTCTGGAACAGCAGAGTTTAATAAGGCAGAACAGGGTATGGGAGGATGGCGGAAGAGTTAACAGGAGAGAAAAGAGGGCAGGGTGATTAGGCTCTTGTGCACTACACCTATGAGCTGGACTTCACACTGTACCTGGAGTAATGCTAGCGAGTTTTCAAAAAAAAAAATTCTAGGTGTAAAAAGCAGCCTGGCAGATGGACTGCAGCAATAAAGCAGGGAGCATGTTGTTGAGTTTAGGTAGGGGAGTGGTGATAGAGAAGGCAGAATGAATACATGCCAGAGGTAGATGGGAGGGAGGAGGAGGGAGTGGACTTAGGGGGAGACCTTTTAGTTTCTGGCCTGAGTTACTAAATGAAAGATGTTGCATTATTGGGGAAAGAAAACCCAGGAGAGGCAAGTAGGCTTTGTAGGAGAAATGTGAATTGTGGGTAAACATCTCAAGTACCTGGGGGATACCAGTGCAATGTCCATTTAGTAGCTGGAACTCTGCACCTGACACTGAGCATAGCTAAGAAGTGCTGGCAAATAAATCTCCTAGGAAGACTTCCTTCTTTCCCTCTGTAATGGCTCTTGTGAGGTCACCCACAATACCCCTGTTGGCAAATCCAGTTTTCTTCTGTGATCTTAACCTTTTAGCAGCATTGAATAGCTGACCACTCCTCCCTGAAATTCCTCCCCCTGGGCAATGTCATGTAATAGTGACCTCATTGGCTGCTCTTTTTTCTTCCTATATCCAGGCTGTACATGACACACCCCAGGGTCTGTTCCTCAGCCCTTTCTCTATCCACACTTTCTTCTCAGGCAATCTTCTTCATTCCTATGGTTTTAAGTTTTATTTATTTATTTATTGACAGAGAGAAATACAGAGACAGAGACAGAGAGAGAACTGAACTGGGGTAACTCCCAAGTTCAGCATATGGGTCCGCACGGGTCGGGGCCAGAGACGGGATTCGATCCTCGGTCCCCGACGCTGCAAAGTGAGCGCTTAACCCACTGAGACATCCCAGCTTCCCCTCCTATGGTTTTAAAAGACATTTTATCTGGGATACCCAGATGGACCAGCGGATTGAGAACTCGCTCGCCTCGCATCCCCAGAGTCCGAGGACTGAGATTTGGCCCCAGCCCATGTGGATTTGTACGCTGAACTGGGGTGTATTTCCCATGTGGGAGGCCCCCAGTTTGGTTCCTGCTGGGGCATGCATCCCATGCGGGAGGCCCCTGGACCAGTTCCTGACCTGTGTGGAATAAAATTATGTTGAGAACTGACGATGTGTGGCTATAGAGACTGCTCTGGGCCCTTTCACTGTGTGTGATGATGTCTCGTCATGAGTTGCTATTGCTGCTATGCGTATGATGAGTATGTCTCATCTTGGTTTTTGTTTGCATTTTTTGCCTCTCCGCATATTTTACTGTAGTACAGGTGCATGTGGCAAGGCAGTTTATTTATTTATTTTTTTTCACATCAGACGGGTCATGTGCCATGGTCGTAACAAGGTTTAGAGGGAGGCACATGTCACACAAGAACGTGAACACCCAATCATCATGCTTATGAACTACAAAAGGATCGGCAATGCAGTTTATGATAAAACACTTGTATTTTATTTGCTGGATGGAGCCAGTCACCTTCAAAATTTTTTTTCGATATATATGTTGTATCCAAATGTCATAAGTGACATAATCAAATTTCCATTTCATATTTACTTGAGGATATCCCTGAAACCACTTTGCGTATGGCAATAAAATACCAGTGCAGTGAAAGGGTTAAAAGAAACAACCAACCAATCATTTTATCACAAAAATATTCAATACAAAACGGTATACTAAAACCCATGTATCTACCTACCAAAATTTATCAACAGTTTGTAATCCTATATGCTGACAACTCTTAAAGGTTACCTGTAGCCCAGACATCTCCTTTGTGGAGTCACATAGGTTAAGCAGGCCTGTCTACTCGGCCTTTCCATGTGAATAGCTCAGCCATTTCAAACTTTTCCCAGTCCAAAACTGCTTCCCGCTCCCTACACCTGTTCCTCCTTCTCTGAATTAGTAGCAAGCTCCCAATGGTGAGGACCTTGTATGCCTTATTCACTGCTTCCTATAGTACCCAAAATATGAAAGGCACTCATATACTTATAGAATAATTTCTAATAAATGGCACAAGCACCTGCCCATTACCCTTGATTCTGTCCCCTTTACAAAGTCAGACTTACCTTTTATAAACATAGATTAGATCATGTCACATTAGAATTTATACCTTTAAATGCTTTCCATGGCTCCCACAATAAAATCCAAGCTCTCTAAGATGGCTTGCAAGGCTTGGAATTATCTGGTCCTCACTCCTTGCCACCTGTTCTCTAGCCAGTCTTCTCATTACCCCTCTGCTACAGCCTCCTAGACTTTTCTGGGATTTCCCAGCATGCCTGATTCCTTCCTACTCAGGGCTTTCATGCACACTGACCCTACAGGTTTCAGCTTGACAGTGACCTTCTTGGAGAGGCCTTTCATGATCTCAGGTGGTAGGTTCCCTGACTTTCTCTCATAGCACCTACCTCAATCTGTAAGTCTATATGGGTTTTTACCACTGCTATGCCTGGGGTAGTGACCATAGCTATTATGCTCAGTTTCACAGAGCTTCAAAGACACTGTATATACCGTATTTTCCGGTGTATAAGACTTTTGAAACGAAAAAAAGTCAACCGAAAATCGGGGGTCGTCTTATACGCCAAGTATATCCCAAAAAATGTCTCGCTATGCCGCTAAACGAATTTTCCAACTCAATCCCGAAAATCGTCTGGATATGCCGCTAAACGAATTTTCCAACTTGATCCCGAAAATCGTCTGGATATGCCGCTAAACGAATTTTCCAACTCGATCCCGCACCAATCACTGCAAGGCTGCTCGGACCGCCTCTCTACCGTATTTTCCGGCGTGCAAGATGACTTTTGAAACGAAAAAACGTCAACCGAAAATCGGGGGTTGTCTTATACGCCTGGTTGTCTTATACGCTGGAAAATACGGTATTTAGTATTTGATAAAATCAGGTAATTAACTGGTTCTAGACTGAGTCCTAATGAACACCTACTGTTAAGGCTGACTACAGCCAGGAAGGTATAGTCAAAAGGTACAGGGGACCTGAGAAAGTAATCAAAGAGCCAACAGGATAGAAAGAGATAAGAACTCCAGGGTCAAGAGCATTTGGCCCTAGCAGGAAATCGGGGTACTAGGCTAGGGTGACCAGACGTCCCGCTTTTGGCGGGACAGTCCCGATTTTTAACAATTTGTCCCGCGGCATTTGAAAAAAGTCCCGATTTTTGAAAAGAATGAACAACAAGCTAGGAAACAGCGGGAGATAGACCAAATTTTTAATCAAGAACCCCTTCCCCCCAGGTCAATGGTATCCTGTTTTACAAATGTTAAAATCTGGTCACCTTATACTAGGCAGACCCAGGTTCAATTCTCCAGTTTCCTAGCTTTGTGACCTTGGTCACTTTAGGTAAACATGTTTGGTGAAGACCTTCAGTCTCAGATGAAAGAAAATATGAATTTCATGGGCTCATATCACCTGTGTGAAAAAAATAAGACAAACAGTAGTTGCTCAATAACAGGATAAAAATAAAAGGGAGGTTGATTTGTTAATGAACTTGAAAACAAACGTCAAATTTAGAAAATACAAGTTGAACATCAGTTCTAGGAAGGGTGCTGGACCTGAAGGCTGACAAACTTAGGTTCAAATGCCTTTTCTAGCTATGTGTCTTACACTCTTTTGAGGTTCCACCTCAATTTTTAAAACGCAGATCCTATTACTTAAGACTGCTACTATGACTTAATTAAATAAGCCATATTATATAAAGCTCCCTGGCCCATAGTAAAAATTTAAGAAACAGGCAGTTTTTCTCGCTTTTTAAGTGCCAACTTATTTTCTAGAAGCTCATTATTTAATTAAAAACAAACAAAAAGTAACATTTAAATTACCCAATGTAAAGAAAATGAGGAAGCAAATCTACTGTAAGTCAGTGAGGGCTTTGGCTTTCTTTTTTTTTTGAATGTGGAAAATGAAACATATTTTAAGGTGATGGATTCAGAAAACTGAATACTTAATCCAATGAGGTTAGAAAAAAAGTTAAAACATGAACCCGATGTCTACTTCGTGCTGATAACTGTAAATAACGTTTGACCTACTACCTACTTCTACATCCAAGTCAAAGGCTATTCATAGTAATGGGACCTCCTCACTAATCCTCCCCAACCCCTTCAACGGAGGGCTCACCCAGGGCAATTCGTTATTCTTCTTCACAATAACTTAAAAAATAAGTCGTATCTCTACCGCCATTTGCTGAAGTAGACACCGAGGCTTTGTGTGAGCAAGCAGCTTTCTCAGGACGCCGGCAGGGAACCCTCAGGCCTACTCCAAGG
Source organism: Craseonycteris thonglongyai (assembly GCA_004027555.1). NCBI lineage: Eukaryota > Metazoa > Chordata > Mammalia > Chiroptera > Craseonycteridae > Craseonycteris > Craseonycteris thonglongyai. Next base: position 29,182 of record PVKE010011593.1, read on the forward strand.
CCCGTGGTCTCCGCCGCGCGTCCGCTGCTTGGTCACAGCTCTGGGTTGTGCCAGGTCAAGGTTCCTCAGACCGGGCCTGCGCAGCGTGCGAACGTGGCACCGACGACGAGCGCTGTGACCTTGAGCCTGCCGGGAAGACGCTCTGACCCTGCAGAGGTTCCCGCCCGCCCCAGCGGCCCATCGCAACAGTCGCCCTGCCCCATGGGAGCACGGCCAAGGCGGAGACCCGCAACGGGAACCCTGCACCCTCCGCCCCGCCGCAGCCCCTCCCCGAAAGGGCGGCGCTGCTCACCGGAGCCCAAGCAGGAGGTTGCAGGGGGCGGCCCGCCCCAGGAGGCAGCCGGCTAAGACCACTCCGCGAGCGCGAAGGACTCGCGCCGCCATCTTGCTCCAGCGCCTCGGCTCCCACCCCCCTGACCGCAGCTGACACCGCCTCCGCGACCCCTCCCCCAGCTGCGCTGGCGAGACAGGGGCGGAGCGGGGCGGGGCATCGCCGCCAGGGGAGTAGGGCGCATATAGCAGCGGCTCAGTGCTCAGCGTAACCCATCTCGAGGGGGTGGGGGGCGGCAGTCACGAGAAAGGAGCTGAAAGCCCAAGAACTATAAGACAACAATTTCCAGCGAAAGGACCTGGTACCCGAATAGGTTGGCAAAAGGAACATGGGCAAGGCTTGAATGTTCACGGAAAGAGCCCAAGAAGAGTAATGTTGCTGAGGGGAATCCAGGGCCTCGGAGGCAAAGCTGGGAGCTGGGAGGTAGGCTTTTCCTCAAATACCTTTTGAATTTCGTACCATGTAAGTATATTGCCTTTTCAACATAAATAAATACATGCACATATACAGCCTAATAAAAACATTTTAGATTAAGACACATGTACTCAAGTACCTGCATTGGCGCTGAGCTAAAATGCTCCAATTCATTTCAGCATCAGTGGGCAGGTGGTAACCCCCACACCCCCCATTCTTGCCCTCAAGCCGTCCCAGCTTAGAATGTGAAACGACGAATCAAATGTGTCAAGTGTTGAAATGGAGAGGTTCACAAGATCGACGAGAGCACAGACCTAGGAGATGGTGGGACGGCACAGGTCCAAGCTAAGGAGTAACCGTGAAAACTGCAACCAAGACAAGGTGGGCCGAACGGGAGCTAGATAGAGAAAATGGGGAGAAGCAGAGACCCCAGCCCCTAAAGGAAGCAAGCATTTCAAGGCCAGTGTGTCTTTAGAGGCCAAGAGGAAAATGCTTCAAGACTGGGTAGCTGGAAGGCTTCTGCTACCCAGGCAGGTCTGTGTAGGAGGGGTGAGGTAGAATAGTTTGTGTGGATTGACTGATTCTCTGAATCTGGTAATCTTGGGAGATGAGAGGGAGCATCAGGGCTCAAGGGGCGCAGTAGTTCTATAACTGGGGCAATGTTTCAACGCCATAATATGTCAAGGAGCCACCAGGGAGTACAGAAATTGGTCCTCTGGATGGAGAGGTGGCAACAAGGATTTGCCCCAGACATACGTGTCTCTTAAAGGTTAATGGAAAGGAGGCCAGGGGACATAGGGGCAGGAAGCTAGAGGCTGTGTGGCTGAGAGAGTTCCTGATCTCAACTGGCATATGCTTAGTGAGGCTGGATAGACCCAAAAGGGAGGCTGAAGTGAGTTCTCTCTCCCCAGGGCATAATGGACATGTCCCAGTCCTGCACAGGGGGAGGCAGGGCCTCTTCAAGCCAGTGATATCAATATGCCTTGTGAGTTTCCCACACATCCCCCCAACATCTCAGCTCTATTTCGGGAGACAAATGTTTCCAAATCTATTTTCCTGACATGTAAACTTCATAGACATTTCTTTGCTGGCCTTGCTTTTGTGTTATTTAGCATTAGGGCACTCATTCTGCATTTTTTCTCCACTATCATTTTGCTCTGGAGTTCCACTAACCTGCTTTTTACAGGAGGAGGTACTATTATTTCACAGGTGTGTGGCTAAGATTACTCAATGCCCTAAAATAAATATGGGGCATCTTCCTGAAACAATTTTTACACCAAGGTTTTCTCAAAATATCTTGTAAAAATGATACATTAGAGTATATGTAAACATTTAAAATATTTCAGCATTTAGAGATGGCTTGGACAGGTGTCCTGTCCCATCCAGAAAACTGGTACCACATAGCCCTACCTGCCAGAGACCTACAGTCTAAAATGCTTCCCTTTCACTCATTCTCTCTGGTACCAAACCCTGAGAGTTTTACTTGGAACATCATTCATCTAAGCACTTTTCATCTTCCCTGTCCAATGCAGTTTTTGAGACTAGTCTTTGAAAAGGTCAGTTTTCATACTTCTAATCTTTCTCTAACCCATTCTCTATGCTGATGCTATTACTTTTATTGAAATGTGAATCTAATTATATCACTTTTTAAATTGTTAAATAACCTACCACCACTTACAATATAACTCCTGCCTTTTTCTCTACCTGATTTCCACCCTTGTGCAGAATGTCCCAACAATCCTCACTGGCTTCCAGAACCCCTTGTTTATGCTCTTTTCTCTCATACTTTGAGGACTTTATACTCCTGTCTCTCTGCCTGGAATGCCCTTTCCATACTCATTGATTAGCCTGAAGACTCTTTCTTTAAGATTCATTTTTAGAATCATCTCATCTCTTCTGGGAAGTTACCCTAATTTCTCCCCACCCATGTGCTTCTTTGTTTGTCATGAAAGCATCTGTGTATACCTCCCCCACTGAATTATGAACCCTGCAAGGGTTGGCAGTGACTGTGGTCATTGCTGAAACCCTGTGCTTATATATAATACATATATTAGATGAGTTTGAGATATGCTCCAAATCTCTTTGTTGGAGCCAGAAAACTGAAATATATGGCTCCATGTTTCTTCAGATCAAAATTTAAGTTATCAGTTTATTAACAGACAGCAACAAAACTCTGAAACTCTCCAATTCAAATGCACATGTGAGTTCTACAAATTCATCAATGTTATCAAATTTTTTAAATTTATTGGGGTGACACTGGTCAGTAAAATATATTGGTTTCAAGTGTACAATTCTGTAAGACATCATCTATGTATTGTATTGTGTGCTCACCACCCAGAGTCCGTTTTCCTTCCATCACCATATATTTGACTGGCCCCCCGCCCCCCACCCCCGCTCCCTTCTCTACCACCTACAATGTATTAGATTTTAAGAACACATTTCTATTTAAGGTAGCCTAGGATACAAGATTTTTTTTTTTTATTTTAAGGATTTATTTTGTTGTTTTTGACAGAGACAGAGAGGAGGAGGGCCCAGAGCAGTCTCCATAGTTGTACCTCGTCAGTCTTCAACATGGTTTTGTTCCACATAGGTCAGCGGGGCTGCACAGGGCAGGAACTGGGCCAGGGGCGTCTCACATGGGAGGCTGGCCCCCTCGAGCCAGGGGCCAAACTGGGAGGTAAGAACTGAACTGGGGGCCTCAACCAAACTGGGAGCATGGGAAGCACACCTTAGTTCAGCATATGGGCATGCACAAGCTTGGGCCAGGATTTGATCATCGGTCCCAGGGCTGCATAGCGAGTGCTTAACCCACTGTGCCATCCCAGCTTCCCAGGATACCGGATTTTAATAAAAGTAACAAAGAATTTTTGTTTTATTTTCTACATGTCAACATTCTTATTAACCCACCACTACTTAAAGTATAACTCCTGCCTATTTCAGACTTTAATCTGATACAATCTGATCTTAAGCATATTGATTTTCCATTTGGAATTGGTTAAATCAGAGAATAAACTTCAATTAATTTTGAATAGGAGGGCTCTTTGGAAAAAATTCAGCCACAGATGCCTATTATTTTTCATATTACATGGCTGGATACTTTCCAGACAGCTCTTGTATATACCCTCAAAACTATTCACTTAGTGTGATCTTAATCTGTTTATGATATAAAAAGGGTTTCTTCTCCCAAAATAAAAGTTCTAAGATAAATTCAAGATTCTTTGAATGAAACAAACAAACAAACAAAAAACTGTTTCTAAAACAGCGAGCTTAAAAAATAATGCAGTAAATTGTTAGGCACACTTAGTGTAACAGGAAAGTATGTTCACTTAAAAAGAAATTTGAAACATGACCGTAAACCTTTATGGAAAATTATAACAAACCCTTTATTCATTTACTTTTAGCTACGTCATAAACATCAGAAGATAAAATTGGTCAGTTTGTGATGAAACTTAGAAAAATATCTTTTTCCATAAAGCAAACATAACAACTTTTCCTTTGGCTCCTTTTTCTAATCCTTCAGTATTCTGAAGAGATACTGAGTTCCTTCAGATTTTTAGTTAGGCAGGTCGTTTCCAATTTAACTGGACTCTCCAGGTAAGTAGTTCCTGCACAGGGTTTTCCGGTCACTGGATCTATGACTTGTCCAACTTTGAAAATGATCTCAGCCAGCTCATGTTTCACATGTTTCGTTCGTGGAACAGGTAAAGCTTTAAGAAGCACAATATCCCCCACTGTGCACTGCTGAAGAGCATCGTGAGCAAAGTAGGTTTTTCGTTTATTAAAATACTGTTGAGAGAAGGAGGAACAAATCAGTAGTTCCAGTCTGTGATCTGGCAATGCAGTACAGAATATGAAAAAGTAATGCACAGAAAACAAGCTGGGACTTGGGGGAAGAAAAGGTAACATGCTTAAGGAGGCTTCCAATATAAAAATTAGCTGATTAATTTCTGGAGAACAGTAATGACCTTCTCAGAGCTGATCCTGTCTCTGAGCTCTCCAGTCTATTACCTTCAGTGCCCTTTCTTGCTCTATCAATTATCATCCTTCCCTACACTATTTAAATTCTTCCTTCCCAGTGGAGTCTTCTCTCCAGCCTAACAACATGCTACTCTCATCACTGGCTGTGTGATTTAGGACAGGTCACTTAAAAACTCCAAGCTCAGTTTTTTCCACCATAAAATGAGGCTCCGATACCTGTGCCTCTAAAGTGATCAAGAGAATTAAGTGCTATAAAGTACATAAAGCACTTAGTTCTACGCCTGGCTCAAAGTATTGCAAATAATCCACAGATAATTAGAATCATCTATTCCTCAAAACAACCATTCCACAGCAGGTGTTCCCACTTACAGATAAGAAAAACAAGCTCAGGGAGGTTAAGTATTGTGCACAGCTGAAAACGAGCCAGTATTCAAACTAAAGTCTCTGGTTCTAAGGCATCAATGATCGTGCCATCATGTTTCAGCTTAATCCTGTTTTTCATCCCAGATAACAACTGGCATTTCCACCAATCTGTGTCCAGCTCTGAATGCAGGAAACATCCTTGGCACTTACTCCTTCCTTCCCTATATATCTAACAATTAATTCAAGGATTCTGTTCCTTCTTTCCAAAATCTACTTTTCCCAATACATCCCCATTGCTCCAAGGACTCTGTAGGTCCTTATCATTTTCATCCTAGACTTTTGCCAATAGCCTCCTTAACCCATTTCCATACCTCCAATACTCATGCCAACCCATCTCCAAGTCTGCCTTTCCTTTGCTTGTAGGATGAACTCCAAAATATTATACAACATAAAAGATCATTCTCAGTGTGTCTCCTATTTGTCTTGTACTCATTCAAGAGTACCTACTTAGTGCCAAACTCTGGGCTCACTCTTGCCAAAACACTTGCCATTCCCGCAGAATGTCATGCCCTTTCACGGCTAAAAGAACTGCAAACTACCCATCATGGGAGAATGATCTCCCTGAACCAGGCCCTCTGGATAAAATCCTTTTTCAGATTCAGCTCAAATGTCTCCTAATTGAGAATGCTCTTCTTCAGAAGCGTGGGAAGGAAGAATGAGGTGTCCCATTCCCTGCTCCCACAATTCATTACTCATAGAAAGACTACAGATTGAATTGAAATGAACTCTGTGTGTCCCTAGACTGTGAGTACAAACTATGCTTAATTCACTTTGTTACACCCCTGGCCCAGGACAGAACCTGGTTTGCAGCAGATGCTCAGTGCATTTTTACTGATAGGAAAGTGTTTTTCTGCTCAGAACGCAGAACTTCTTGGTGATTTACCAATGCCAACTGAAAACAGGGATGTTTCTCACCTTTAATAAGTAAGGATCCAGAACAAGCCTGGTCACTCTCACTTTAGCAGTTTTTTGCATTGCTGTCCCAATCACCTTCCCCACGATCCATTTGGCGTGGACAGACGAACGAGCTATTGACATTTCAGGTGGCTTTGGTCACCTAAAAAACAAATTTCAAAGTTTAACATTCTCGTGGTTATTTATTCTCCAAATGAATTTTGTAGCTTGAACTGCTCAAGTTCAGAAACAGCTTTTGTAGGCCAGCCTCTGGAATCACGATTGCTTACACATTTCCCTATGTCCTTAAATACCCAACCTCCCATCTTTATACTATTTACAAAGCTGTACTTGTAACCCCTCTAAGCCAGCTTCCCCCTCTGCAAAATGGGAATAACAACAAGGTCTATTCACATGAGTGCTTTGAGGATTTAACCTATCAGGCATTCAAAAGCGCGAATAAGAACTGGCCTTTACTGGTTTTCATACCGCTGGGCTGCCTCTCCCAAGGCTAACAGCTCGCCTACTGGCGGAGCGCAAGGCCTAGGCTAAGCGGCAGAGATGTTCTCACTGAAGATCTTGGCTTAGGGACGCTTTCAAGATCAGTTACTTAATACTGAGTCCATCCCATTCGGCCCGGGGAAAGGTTGGGAGCTACATGATCCCTCCGCACAAACTCCAAGGACAGGCGACCCCACTCGCCCCGAGGACTAACAGGGAAGGGCCTCACATCCAATTCACCCCCAACCCCCCACCCCCGGGCAGCGGCGGCTCATATAGCTGGCTAGCACTCACCTCCCAGTCCACTATCCGGGTGCCTAATCTCTGAGTGCCTGTCTGAGCGTGGGTCGGAGCGTGATAACGTCATGCAGCACGCAGGTCGCTCCGCCCCGGACCGCCCTCTTCATTGGCTGCGGGTCCCTTCAGCTCTGGGAGGGGTTAAAGTCAGGAATCCGCTCACTCTTCCTTAAAAGGAGTCGTGTATTACGGGTTTCCTGGTGTGTCACGGGTTTCCTGGGGATCAAGAATTCTCGGTTCCCCACGCACACGGAGACAGGAATGTAGGGAATTCTGCCCTTTCCTTTTTCTATTCCATTTGGCTTCCTCTTCTTCCGTTGATCTCCCAGACTTTGGACAAGGCCTTCCAAATCAAAGGGACTTCATTAATGCATCAAATGTTAAAACACCTGGCGCTGCTAAATGCTGAGACTTAAATACTTATGCATTTCTACCCCCCCCCCTCCTATGTAGAATTTTATGATTTTAGGTGCTATTCTCAATATCTGTGAGATGGAGAGAAGTCTGTTGTGGGTACAATATGTTTGTACCAATTACGAATCAGTTAGATGGACCATGAGCAGGTTGCTTGATACCCTCTCAGAGATAGGGAAATATGGGAATGTATTAGGCTCTTTTTTGGGAATTGCTAAGAGGAACAAAAAACAATAGTCTACTGGCACAAATTGAGGGCCAAAATAAGGGTGTGGTCAATTGTTTTTGTTCATCGACACATTTTAGCAACTAGTGAGAGAAGGCTGAGAAAATAATTCATCCACACATTAGTCAATCCAACGTTCATTTCTTATTTAGCATACACTTATGGAAAACTTACTTGCAGACTGTGTTCTAGGCACTAGGGACAAAATTATGAATCAAAGGAGACCCCCACCTTAAAAAGTCCACAGTCTAGTAGGGACAGGTGAGTAAAGAAACAGTTATAAAACAAGCACAGGTAATGAGAGCCTTGAGAAAGGAGTGCCTAACTTTGCAAAGAGAGAAGACTTGTTCAATTGGGAATTTAATCCAGGGGCCAGACCTTGAGAGAAGAGGAACATGGGATGTAGGGAAGCCATTTGAGGCTTAAAGGGGAGAGTGTGCAAAGCTGCTGGGATGTGAGAGAACATGGTACTATAAGTAGGGTCTGGGACTACCAGAACATAGGGTGAGGGGAAGAGTGGCAGGGATTGAAGCTGAACAAAGATAGGCCTCTACTCCAGGAGGCATTTCTTATTAAGGACCTTATTTTTTTATTGTAAGTGATGGGGAGACTGGAAAATATATGTAGTTTTGGTAGCTTTCAAGATCATTCTGGTAGGAGTATGGAAGGCAGAATAAATATTGGAGAGATTGGTGGCTGAATGCTCTGTCTGGGGATGGTGAAGACCTGAACTGGAGCAGTTGGGAATAAAAGAGACAAACTGTGTTAGAGAAGTGACAGAGAGGTGGTGTGTGTGTGTGTGTGTGTGTGTGTGTGTTTTAAACAACAAATTTATTTTCTCATAGTTCTGAAGGCTAGAAGCCTAAGATCAAGGTGGCTTCAGGGTCGCTTTCTGGTGAGAGTTCTCTTCCTAGTTTGCAGATAGTCGCCTTCTCACTGTGTCCTCATATGAACTTTATGTATGTGAACAAGGAGAGGAGTACATACTGGTGTCTCCTCTTCTTGTATAATGACACCAATCTCATTGGATTAGGATCCCATTCTTATGACCTCATTTAACCCTAATTACCACGCAAAGGTCCTAGCTCCAAATACCACCACATCAAGTGTTAAGGCTCCAACATATATATGAATTTTGGGAGAACACAGTTTAGTCTATAACAATAAAGTCAATTAAGCAAAGTAAAAGCCTTATAATCTTACATTTGAATTGGAAATACAGTGTAAATTCATAATTCACTTTCCTCTGGGGGGAAAAAAAAAAGTCTGTCCTAGAAAGCCTAGAAGCGATGATAACCTGGTAGCAATCAGTATATCAAACACACAGATTATAGTAGATAGAAATAATTTCTCTGTAAAAAGCACCAAGGATCCTTCAGAAATGACTGGCTTCAGGTCTAGAGCCAAAGTGTATGAGTTAAAGCTGGGACATCTCCCTGTCTCACTAATCAAGGGAGCTGTCCAAGATAAATGGGATCAGGTCAAAAGCCAACCTGAAGGAGTTTCCACTGAATTAAGATGATACTGTGAGCCTAAAAAGAATAATAACTGCAATGAATTGAAAAACATAAACTATATAAAATCCCATGAATTCATAATAGTACTTAAAAGTAAAGTCTTATTGGTTACATTTGGAGATTTCTAGTTTAACAGTTTAATAAAAGGAGAGTATCAATATATCCTGAAGTACATAGACTCTCAGTTAACCAGAACTGATGGGGATTGGTAGATGCTGGATAAATGTAAGTAGACTCTCTGTTAACCAGAATTCAAGCAACCGGCAAAATATTCTTTGCTTGAGATTTTGCCGGTTGCTTGAGTTCTGGTTAACAAAGAGTCTACTGTATAATGCCAAGTATGTGTCAGAATGACCAAATAATTGATGCATAAGGAATGATTGAATTGGAAAATAACATTTTTTTTACAACCACTAGTGAAATAATGAGTAATGCTAACAATACAATAATCTCAATAATACCAACAAAACCACTGTGTCAAAGATTAATGGAAAACTTTATAATAAATAGAGCAAAGTAATGCCATTTGAACCCCCAATTAATATTAGCATTAATAAAAGTAAGTTAAACTACACATTACACATCTTTTGGTGTAAAAGGAAAGAAAGTACATATATCACATAAAATATTAATGCATAAAAAGTAATAAGAATCTAATTAATTTTTTAGATTTACCCCCCATTTTACAGGACATAACTTATAAGAGATAGAGAAACAAATTAAACAGCACCAGTAGCAAGTGATCATTGAAATTAAAAACTCAACAAGTGGGTTTATGGCAGATTAGGTAGAGCCGAAGAGAAATTCAGAAATCTGAAAGGTGAACCAGAAAAATTATTCAGAATTAATTAATCAGAGAGGAAAATTAGTGGACTAGATCAATAAGTTCTTTTATTTGTCTGTTAAGAGTTACAAAAGGAGAGAATCAAGAAAAGAGAATGGCTTACATCTTGACTAAAATAGTGGAAACTAGGGACCACATTAATAAGCATGGCTCTAACCATGCTCATTCAAACAAACTCCCTGACTTTTCTCGGCCCTGGATATAGTAAAAATGGCTTATGAGACTTGGATTGGGGAAAGCTTGTGTGAGCTTAGGGCAGGGGTGGCGAACCTTTTGGTGATTGAGTGCCAAAGTTTATGAAATAAGAGTATACTCGCTCGACTCGCGTGCCAACCCATCGAATGAGATAGAGGTATCGATTATTTTCATGTCTATAAGAGCATAAACAATAATTTTTTAAATGGTATTCACAGCTCCGCGTGCCGAAATAATTGCTCCGCGTGCCACTTTGGGCATGCGTGCCATAGGTTCGCTACCCCCGGCTTAGGGGGTCCTCCAAATCACACTCAGGTTCAATAAATCACTAGAAGAATTCACATATGACTCAATACTCTCAGGCAAGACATCCCAATGGCTTACAACTTTACTCTCAGGAGCAAGGGCAAAGAGCTAACCTTTCTTTGGGAAGATCAATTTTTTTTTTAATTAATTTTTTTAATTTATTGTTAAATTTGATGAGGTTACATTGGTTGGTAACAATTAGATAGTGTACAGATGTACAAGTCCACATCACATCATTCATGCATCGTATTATGTGCCCATCACTCAGTATCAGTTCCCCTTCCATCACCTTATATCTAGGGCCCATTCCCACCTCCCCCACAACTGTCCCCCCCCTCCCCTCTATCCTGGTAACCACCAAACCATTGAGTGTGTCCATAATGTGGGTGCCCTCTCCCAACTTCCCTCCCTCTCTCC
>PVKE010011594.1:0-39912 GCA_004027555.1 Craseonycteris thonglongyai
TATGGGGCTTGTTGAATCTGGATGTCTGTTTCCTTCCCCAGATTTGAGAAATTGTCAGCCATTATTTCCTTAAATAAATATCCTACCCTTTCCTTTTCTCATAAGTCCCTTAGACTTTTTTCATTCTTTTCATCCCTTCCAACCCTTTTTGGATAATTTCAAATGACCGTCCTGTCTTTAGGTCCCATGTTTCTTTCTTCTGCCTAACAAAATGTGATATTGAACTCCTGTCATGAATTTATTTATTTAAAGATTTATTTTATTGTTTTGACAGACAGAGAAAGAGACAACAAGGGATAGAGAATGGGGAGAGCAGTCTCCATAGTTATACATCATCAGTTTTCAAAATAGTTTCATTATACACAGGTTGGCACAGGGCCGCACAAGGCGGGAACTGCACCGGGGGCCTCTCGCATGCTAGGCATGCCCCTGTGAGCCAGGCGCCAAACCAGAGACAGAACCTGGGGCCAAACCAGGGGCCTCCCACATGAGAAGCTTGCTCTGGTGAGAACCAAATGGGGGGCCTCCCACATGGGAAACCCACCCCAGTTCAGCATATGTGCCCGCACAGGCTGGGACCGGGACTTGATCCTTAGACCCCAGGGCTGCAAAGCGAGCTCTCAACCTGCTGAGCCATCCCAGCTTCCCCAGTTTTTTCATTTAATTATGGTATTCTTCAGCTCCAAAATTTCTGTTTAGTTATTTCTTATATTTTTTGTCGGTATTCTCATTTTTTTTTTGGATTTATTTTATTGACCAAAGGTAAGAAAGAAAGAGAGAGAAGGTGGAAGCCCAGAGCAGTCCCCAAAGTTGTACATTATTAGTTGTGACATGATTTCATTCTACACAGGAGGATGTGGGGCTAAAGAGGGTGGGGATCAAACTGAGGGCCTCCAGGATGGGAGGTGAGAACCTTCACCATTCGGCCATCCCATCCTGGTGGTTACCAGTTGTGCTACAGTTCAGCACTTGGGTTTGCATGGGCTGGGCCAGGATTTGATCCAGGGACCTTGCGTTTGCAAGGCAAGCACTCAGCCTGCTGAGCTTTCCCAGCATCCCTTCTCATTTTGTTCATCCCTCATTTTCAAGAGCTTGTAGAGCATCTTTATGACAGTTATTTTGAATTGGTTGTCAGATAATTCATATACCTAACTTCATTTACTTAGGACATTTTTCTGGAGATCTATTTTAAATATTTGTCTGTGCCATGTTTTCCTATTTCTTTATACCGGTATGTCTCATAGTTTTGTGTTGGGTTCTACACATATGAAAACAGCTACCTTTCCCAATCTTTATGGCCTGACTTTGTACAGGAGAAGACCCTCACAAATGAGCCTAACAAGAGATTCTGGGGACTTATAAATTTTTTGGTGGAGTATGTGACTTCTCTGGGCTTGTATGTGCAGTTTCTCAATTAGAGAACCTGACTTTTTTTTTTAGTGACTCATAATCTTTTGCTTCCTCTAGTGCCTACTGTGGCACTACAGTTCTCTAGTGCTACGGCAGCAAGCTGCCCTGCTGTCTCTAGATATCCACAGTGGATGAGCTCCCCATTAGCACCCACACCAGGTGAGACAGATACCATTCCCTTGAGCAGCCATGTGAAATGCTGGTGTACCAGAACCGTGCGCTACTGTTCTCCCTTCCACTCAAAGGAGAGAAGCCTAGAGTTATGTGCTGTCTCCTGATCGTGCCAAGTTGTGGCTACAGGGGCCACCCTCCCTTTTCTTTGGTTTCATCATCATTCTGGCATCCATGCTGTGCCAGTTCCCTCAGTGCTGCAAATGTGGTACAACAGTAACCAGTCTTTGGGCAAACCTCTGCAGAGTTAGAATGCTGGCTCCACTCTCCACTCCTTTCTCTTCTTCCTGCAGGAAAAGTCAGAGGCTGTGGTGTTCTTGCCTTGTACTGCGCTGCGGTAGCTTGGGAGAGTGACTGACATGAGAAAAGTGGAATTGCTCTTCCTACCCATTTCAGTGCAGCTGTTTTCCAGCTTTGTGCTCCCTTGGAGTAGTCAACTTCTTAACTGGATTCTGGAAATCTCATAGAGATACTTTGGGTTGCTTGTCATTATTAAGCAGTATTTCTGTGGAAGGATGAGGACTCATGCTTACTATCTTGTCATATTGTTGATGGCACTCTCCTCCTTTCTGTACTTCTTTAGATTGCTGGTTCAGGAGAGAAATGACTTCAGAAACCAGCTCACATAATTATTATGCTGCTGCATATTTGCCACTTTACAATGAAAAACATTTTCAGGCCACTTTGAGTATATGTAATCATATCTCTCTTTGGTATAGCTGCATTTTGTTCCTTCTTAATTTTTCTTTTTCTGTCCTTGCCAAGTCTGGCTTTCTGGAACAGAGGGAAAGATGGGTCTGGTAATAGGAATGTAGGTTGACCTCTGTCTATGTTTCCTATTTCTACAGTACATGATGATGCATTATTTGAGACTAAAATACAAAAGAAAATGCTTAAACTTCCCACATGTGAATTCTCCAAGCAAAATATGTTAATAACTATTTATCCCTTTTTTAAAGACAATAATGGCTAGTTTTAAAGGCTATAACTCAGGAATTCCAACCTTTTGACTTCCCTAGACACATTGGAAGAAGTCTTAGCTTGGGCCACACATAAAATACACTAACAATAGCTGACTTTTTTGTGAAAAAGTCACAAAAAAAAATCTCTTAATGTTTTTGGGATGCCGGGATAGCTCAGCAGGTTGAGCGCTTGCCTTGCAAGCAGGAAGTCCAGGATCTATTCCCAGCCCCAACCTGTGCAAACACTATGTGCTGAACTGTGGTGCAACTGGTAACCACCAGGATAGCGGCACAGGTTCTCACCTCCCATGCGGGAGGCCCCCTGTTCAGTTCCCACCCCGTGTGACCCCACATCCACTTGTGTGAAATGAAACCATGCCATAACTAATGATGTACAACTATGGAGATTGCTCTGGGCCCTCCCCCATTCTCTCTCTCCCTCCCCCATTCTTTTTCTCCCTCTTTCTCTCTCTTACCTTCTCTCAAACAATAAAATAATTTTTAAAGAGAGAGAGAGAGAGAGAAAGGGCCCAGAGCAGTCTCCATAGTTATACATCTGACATGGTTTCATTTCACACAAGTGGATATGGGGTCACACGGGGCGGGAACCAAACGGGCTGCCCGCATGGGAGGCAAGAACCTTCTCTGCCATTTCAGCCGTTACCAGTTGCACTGCAGTTCAGCATATGGATTTGCACGGGCCAGGGCCAGGATTCGATTCCCAGACCTCATGGTTATAAGGCAAGTGCTCAACCTGTTGAGCGATCCCACCATCCCCAATAAAATAAATATTTTTTTTAAATCTTGTAATGTTTTAAGAAAGTTTATAAATTTTTGCTGGGCTGCATTCAAAGCTGTTCATGGCCACATGGGCCCACGGGTCGCAGGTTGGACAGGGTTTCTTTAACTCATTGATAAACAGTAATCAAATCATTGCATAGACTTTCACATAGAAGGGTTTGGTGATGGCAGTATTAGTCAAATTCATTATAAAGGCATATATGACCAGTTTTCTACATGTCTACAGACATGATATAGAAACATGCTATCATAGCTATAAATAGTTAATGTAGACTGTACAGTCAGAATGCCTGATATGTACCCTAGTTCCAGCAGTCAGCCAGATTCTCAGGGTCAGGTTATTTAGCCTTTTTTTTTTTTTAATTTTTTTATTGTTTTTGACAGGGAGAGAGAGAGAGAGCGAGAGATACAGACACAGAGACAGAGAGAGAACTGAACTGGGGGAACTCCGCAGTTCAGTATATGGGTCCGCACGGGCCGGGGCCGGGATTCGATCCTTGTTCCCTGGGGCTGCCAAGTGAGTGCTTAACCCACTGAGCCATCCCGGCTTCCCCTATTTAGCCTTTTTTAAATCTTGTTTTTTCTTTTGTGCTTCAGTTTCCTCATGTATAAAATGAGTATAATAATACTAGAACCTACCTCATGGGTTATATGAATTGAAAGATGATTTATAGACAGATACAAAATTTTAGAACAATACCTGAAATTTAGAAAGTACTGAATCATTGTTAGCTATTATTAAGAGTAATTGTGTTGAGATTGCTCTTTTTAATGCTTAGTAACAGTTAGATATCGTGTTAAAAAAAAAAGATTATAAATGACCTTTCTACTTCATTTACAGAGTTGAAACTGTGGGCCAGCCAGACAAAAGAGATAGTATAGGAGTGTGTGCAGAAAAGCAGAATGGATATGACTCTCTGCAGCGGGACCAAGCAGTGTGCATTAGTACAAACGGTAAGAGGGAAATACTTGTCATTGTCTTTGAAATATGTGAATTATTGTAGTAAGACATGAGTCTGTCCCAGTATCTCACATTTATAGCAGGAGATGAGGTTTAGGTCTTAAAGAATTTGTATGGCTGCTATGTACCAGGCATTGTTTTGTATTCTTTACCAATAATAAATTATTTAATCTTTTTAATAACGTTTTGAAGTGGGGAGTAATATTATGTCTGTTGTATAGATGATGAAAACTGAGCCACAGTGAGGTTAAGTAACTGGCTTAAACTCACATAGCTTGGATGTGGGTTTACAGCAGGCGGTCTATCTCTGGATTCTGTGTGCATAGATCACCTGAATTCAACATAGATTAGGGACCAAGGGAGAGTTTTTACTTAATTTGTTACATAATGTATCCCTAGTGTTGTTTGGTCCCTTACTCCACAGTAATCACACTTTCAGAAGTTGCTACCAAGATGTATTAATATTCTGTGTTGTGGGTCAAGCAGTAGTTGAACATGATTCTAGTTTATCTCCTATGAAACAATCTTGCCATTCCACAGGATGTAATTTTGTAATGGAGTCAAGTTTCTTTTGATGCCATCCGTATTGGAAACTCATAGTCTCTATTCTAAAAGAGTAGAATTTTGGACCATAACTCTAAAGTGTTATTAAAGCTTTATCTTTTTCTTCTTCCTTGAGGATGGGGTTAATTAACATATTCAAATACATTATCTTTGATCAGCTGGTATTCCAAAATGTTTTCTTTATCTAAATAAGGAAATTAGCTGTGTTCAGTACTCTAGAACTTGTTATTGCTCACATGTAAATGACTCTTTACCTTAACATTTTAGGTGCAGTTTTTGTAAATGGAAAAGAAATGACTAATCAATTGCCCGCTGTTACTTCCGGGTCCACTGTCACATTTGACATTGAAGCTGTGACTCTAGGATCCACCAATAATAATGAAGGCGGAAACTTCAAGCTTCGAGTAACTATTAGCTCAAATAACAGAGAAGTGGTTTTTGATTGGTTACTTGATCAATCTTGTGGTTCTCTTTACTTTGGATGCTCATTTTTCTATCCTGGATGGAAAGTGTTGGTATTCTAGAATTTTGGATGATTGGCTTTGGTTTGCAGGGTTTTAATGTAACTGTCCTCAGCCCAGTTTAGTTGTAATTGATAAAAATATATTCTTAGATTCATCTCTCAGTTAAGCCATTGGAATTGGAAATTGTTTACTGGATTTATTTAGGAATATTTTAGCAATGAGACTTGAATATTGTGGACAAAACCATAATGCAGTCGGTTTTATATTTAGCATAGTGTTAATATATCACAATAAAAATAAAATTGGCTTTTAAAATATGAGGAGATACCTTTCCACTGTACTTCTTTTTAAAGTTAGTTATTAGAACAGAAAGACTTAATGTAACATTATTTTATTAAATCTCTATCTTTTAAGGGTCCAAGGCCATGTAAGATTTCAGGATACAACAATAGAAGTAGAACAGATAGAAGCCAGAGTTCTGTAACATACATTCATTTGTGTACTCTCCTCATGAGTGTTGAATATGCTCTCCATATTCAGGTATTTGTAAGCAGTATTGAATTTTCTCTCATGTTCAGTAATCCTTTAAGACCACAAAGCACAATAATTTTTGCTTATTAATAATTATTTTGAAATTACTGAGTAAAATTTGCTCAGTAATAGGCAATATATATATTTTTTAAAGATTAAAAAATTTTTTTTATTGTTTTTGACAGAGAGAGACAAAGACTGAGAGAGAGAGAGAGAGAAGTGGGAGAGCCCAGAGCAGTCTCCATAGTTGTACATCATCAGTTTTCAACATGGTTTCATTCCACACAGGTGGGTGGTGGCCACTCAGGGCGGGATCTGGGCTGGGGCCTTCCACATGGGAAACACACTCCAGTTCAGCATTTGGGTCTGCCTGGGCCAGGGCCAGGATTTGATCCTCAGTCCCCGGGGCTGCAAAGTGAGCGCTTAACCCACTGAGCCATCCCAGCTTCCCCCAAAATATTTTTAGTTATTTTTCTTGCAGTTCAATTCATGATGAGCTAGAGGATTTTAACAGGGTAAAACTACTTATGGAAGTAGTATACACAGCAGTGTTAGCCATTTCACATGTATTTTAATGTGTACATACATATGCATATCCAGCCACAGGGATATGCATGTTACTATTCATAGAGTATGAGTTGCAATCCAGTTTAATGTCAGTTTTATAAATGGTCTTTTAGTGGACCAAACAAATATAGGGTAAATACTTGACCTATTTTTTTGAAACTTAAGTTTGTGTAAAATATTTATTTGGAGGACTTAGCATATAAAAATAATTATCTTTACTTGCTATGTGCTGGCTACAGATTTTTTTTATGTGAAGTTTTTTTTTTTTTCATGTTTAATAGTAGAAATGTGGGAAAGCAAGTTTGGTATTTTTGTAAGATAATTTATTTTGGAATTCAAATTCCTTGTTAGACCATCATGACCTTCTTCCTTTGCCTTTTTATATATAAGTTGTCTTTCACTGGTTTAGTGACTGTTAAGATGTGCTAGCTGGAATGGAGATGCCTCATTTAGCTGTCTGAAACAAAATAAAAAACTAAAAGTTAAATGTGTGTATTTTTTTCTTCCCTGAGATTTGATGAAATCCAATTTTAGTCTTTACTTTTAAGGGAGAAAAGGGTTTCTTATGGCTCCAGTAATTTTAATTCAGATATCATTGTGAAAAGTTAATATTCTGCATATCTAATACTGAGCAGAGTGTATGACACACAATACGTGCACATATAAATATATACGTGCACAATAAATGTTGACTGAATGAATATAGATGAGTTATTTTCTCCAGAATGTCTTCATCTCATTCCCTTCATTCAGCAAGTATTTATTGAAAATCTTCATTTCTGATCCTTGATAGGAGAATGGCATCTTAAATTTATACCTATACAATCTGCCTTTTCATAGAAGTGACTTAAACCTAACTTAATTTTAGATAGGAGTGGTTTTTAATATTTGAACTCTGAAATTAATTTAAAGAATGATTTTTTTCACTGGAACTAGGAACTAAAGATTTTGTTAAAAGCCAACTCATTTTGTTTACATAGATAAAAGAACTCTGGTACTCCAGTTCTGTTTGTGTGCTTGGAGGGATAAGAGAGTTTGGGTGATGATAATGATAATAAGAATTGGTATTAATTGAGCCCCTACGATGTACCAGACACAATGCTAATCTTTTTTTTTTAAGATTTATTTTATTATATTTGACAGAGACAGAGTGACAGAGAGAAGGGGGAGGGCCCAGGGCAGTCTCCATAGTTGTATGTCATCAGTGTTCAACATGGTTTCATTCCACATAGGTGGGTGGGGGCCGCACAGGGCAGGAACTGGGCTGGGAACCTCCGGCATGGGAGGCATGCCCCCTCGAGTCAGGGGCTGAACCTGGGGGCAAGAACTGAACTGGGGGGTTACCGCATGGGAAGCACACCCAAGTTCAGCATATGGGTCCGCACGGGCCAGGGCCAGGGCCAGGATTTGATTCTTAGTCCCCAGAGGCTGCAAAGCAAGCACTTAACCCACTGAACCATCCCAGCTTCCCCTAAACTTTCAAAATACATTCATTATCTCATTTAATCTACATATCATACTAATGATACTGTTACTACTATTTCTACTTTATGGATAAGAAAACTTAGGTTCAAAAGATTATAGTAACTTGTCTAAGGTCATGACTAATAACTAGTCTAGTTACAACTAGGGCCTGGCCAGACCTGTTTCACTCCGGAGCCACAGCTCTTAACCATTGTTCTTGTGGGAGGAGTGGGCACTAAGGGGAAAGCCAAAAGCCCCAGATGTAGATGTAGGTAATAACCAACCATGGGATATATGGTAGAAAACACAGAAGTAGCACTGAGGTGAGAAGGGACTAACTAAATCTACCTGAAGATCTCAGGTAGCAAAGTTGATCTTAAAAGATGAGTAGAAATTTGATAAGCTCAGAAATGGCATTTGAAGAGGAAGGGAAAGAATTTGCAGTTACGATGGAGGTAAGAAGAGTGTGTTAGGGCATCTCCCAACGTCATGGTAGTGGTAGTGATATGTCAGAATGCAGTGAAGGTCTGAGGGGTGCAAAGAAATTGCATGTTTTCTATTTTTTAAAGCTGTCAAACTGATTTCCAGGGGTGGGGCTGTACCATTTTTACGTTTTCTCTAGCCGTGTGTTCTTTGAATCTTCCCCAGTATTAGTCATCACTGTTTTTAATTTTAGACTTTTTGATAAATGTGTGGTGATATTTCATTGTGGTTTTAATATGCATTTCTCATGGATATTGATGCTAAATATCTTCATATGTTTATTTGCCTTTAGTAAATCCTCTTCAGGGAACTTTTATCCATTTTCTAATCAGATTGTTTATTTACTAAGTTTTCATAGTTCTTTATGTATTCTCGATACTGGTGCACTGTTAGGTACCGGTAAGTGGTTTTCAGATGTCTTTGTAGCTTGTCTTTTCATCCTTTACTAGATTCCAGAGCAAAAGTTTCTGTTTTTGATGATGTTCAATTTATTAATTTTTTATTTCTGAATCAGGCTTTTACTGTCAAGTCTAAGAACTCTTTGTTTAGCCCTAGAGCCTGTTTTCTTTATTTTTTTTCTAAAATTTTTATTTATTTAAAGATTTATTGGTCAGAGAGAGACAGAGAGAAGGGGGAGGGCCCAGAACAGTCTCCATAGTTGCACATCATCAGTTTTCAACATGGTTTTATTCCACACAGGTGGGCAAGGGCCACACAGTTCAGGAACTGGCCCTGGGGCCTCCCACATGGGAGGCATACCTCCAAGAGCTGGGGGCTGAATTGGGGGCCTCCCACACATGGGAAGCTCACCCCGGTGAGAACCAAACTAGGGGCACACCCCAGTTCACCATATAGGTCCGCACAGGCCAGGGCCAGGACTCGATTCCCGAACCCAGGACTCCAAAGCGAGTGCTTAACCTGCTGAGCCATCCCAGCTTCCCCTCCTAAAATTTTTATAGTTTAACATTTTACATTTTAGTCTGTGATCCATTTTGATTTAATTTTTGTGTAAGGTGTAAGACTTAGGTTAAGATTCATTTGGGAACATGTGTAGATGTGCAGTTACTCTAGCACCATTTGTTGCAAAGGCTGTCTTTCCTCCATTGAATGGCTTTTGCACCTTTGTTGAAAATCAATTGGGCATATGTGTATGGGTCTATTTCTGTGTTCTCTGTTCTGTTCCATTGATCTATAGGTGTCCCCTCTGCTGTGGTACCACACGGTATGATTACTGAACTGTATAATGTTTTTAAATCAAGTAGACTGATTTTTATTCATCATTAAACAATCAGAATTGTTTTAGCTATTCCAATTCCATTGTCTTTCTATATAAATTTTAGAGTAATCTTTATCTACAAAAAACCTTGTTGGGATTTTGATAGAAAATTGTGTTCAACTTGTACGAGGGCTGTCCAGAAAGTATCCAGTCATGTAACCATTCTCCTTATATTGACAATGGCTGGATTTTTTCTGGACAGCCCTCATATATCAAAATTTGAGAAGAGTTCACATCTTTACTATGTTGTTTTCCAATCCATGAATACAGTATATCTCTCCTATTTAAACTTTTGATTCTTTTCATCAGCATTTTATTATTTCCAGCATACAGGACTGCTCATGTCTTGTTACATTGACACCTGTGTATATGTGTGTTTTAGTGATTGTAAATGGCATTGTATTTTGTCAGGGGGGCACCTACCATACTTAAAAAAAATTTTTTTTTTAAGATTTCTTTTTTATGTTTGAGAGAAGGTGAGAGAGAGACAGACAGAAAGAATGGGGGAGGGTCCAGAGCAGTCTCCATAGTTGTACATCATTAGTTGTGACATACTTTCATTTCACACAGGTGGATGTGGGACCATGTGGGTCAGGAACCAAAAAAGGAAGTACAGTACCAGGATGCTGGGCTAGCTCAACAGGTTGAGCACTTGCCTTGGAACCACAAGGTCCAAGGATCAAATCCCAGCCCCAGTCCCGGCTCGTGCAAGCCCCACATGCTGAACTGTGGAGCTGCCTCCCACATGGGAAGCACACCCGAGTTCAGCATATGGGTCTGCACAGGCCAGGACTGGGACTCGATCCTTGTACCACGGGGCTGCAAAGCGAGCGCTTAACCTGCTGAGCCATCCTGGCTTTCCCCCTCCCTCCACCACCCCGCATTGTATTTATATATATATATATATATATATATATATATATATATATATATTTATTTATTTATTTATTATTTATTTTGAGAGACAGAGACAGAGACAGAGAGAGAACTGAACTGGATGAGCTCCCAGTTCAGCACATGGTTCCACATGGGCCGGGGCCGGGACTCGATCCCTGGTCCCCGGCGCTGCAAAGTGAGCGCTTAACCCGCTGAGCCATCCCGGCTTCCCCCGCATTGTATTTTTAATTTTGGTTTCCACATGCCCATTCCTAACATATAGAATTGCTCTTTGTATGTTTATCTTGTATCCTGCCAAATTGATAAACTCATTCTCCACCCCTGAAGTTTCTTCTTTGATTCAACGATATTCTAGAAATGTTTTTCCTAGAATAGAATAGTTTGAGTGTTTTTGGAGATTTTTCCTGTTATCTTTATGTTATTGATTTTTAGTTTGATTATATAGTGGTTGAAGAACACACTCTGTATGGTTTCAATTCTTTTAAATTTGTGAGGCTTGTTTTATGTCCCAGGGTATGAGCAATCTTGGTATATATTCTGTGGGTACTAGAAGAGACTGTATTCTGTTAATGGGTGGAATGGTTATTAGATCCTGTTGGTTGATGGTATTGTAGAGTTCTATTACAGGCACTCCACTTAATGACTGAGTTCTGTTCCTACAACTAGGTCTAGGTCATTGAGTGAATTGCTTGATAAGCAAGGAGCTTAAAGGCGGATGTCTTATGGTGTATCATGACATCGTAGGGTATGTATTTTTCAATAGATATCATGTGACACTGATAAACGAAATATGTAGTTTTGTGTGATTGTGAACGCTTTGTGTAGTGAATACAAACCTACAGGAATGAGACAAAGACTGAGAGGAGATTCTGGAGACTTACACAGACTGAGAGGATCGTAAGTCTGAGTGGTTGTTAAACAGGTAGGTCATTAAGTGAGGAGTGGCTGTACGTATATCCATTCTAATTTTCTGTCTAGTTGTTCTGTCAGTTCTCGAGGGGAATGTTGAAGTATCCAATTAGAATTGGGGATTTGCCTATTTCTTCTTTAAGTTCTATCAGTTTTTAACTCACAGATTTTGCAGCTCTTTTGTTTCTGTATATTCTTGATAGATTGATCATTTAATCATAATGATCCTCTGTGTCCCTAGTAATTTTCTTGGCTCCAAAGTATACTTTATCTGATAATAATCTAGCCTCTTCTGCTTTCCTATGATTAATGATTGCATGATACAAATTTTTCTATTCTTTTACTTTTAACTTGTCTATATCATTATATTCAGAGTGAGTTTCTTGTAGGCATCATATAGTTGGGTCATAGTTTTGTTATTGTTTAATTTACTCTGTCTCTATTTGGTATATTTAGACTATTTACATATAATATTATTGATATATTAGGGCCTAAGTGTGCCATTTTTTCATTTTTTTTTCCTCTGGTTTTCATTTCTCTCCTTTTTCTTCATTCATTTTTTTTTTTTAAAGATTTATTTTATTGTTTTTGACAAAGACAGAGAGAGACAGAGATAGAAAGAAGGGGGAGGACCCAGAGCAGTCTCCATAGCTGTACATTATCAGTTTTCAACATATTTTCATCCCACATAGGTGGGCGGGGGCTGCACAAGGCAGAACTGGGCTGGGGCCTCCCGCATGGGAGGCACGCCCCCTTGAGCCAGAGGCCAAAGAACCATGGGGTGAAAACCGAACTGGGGGCCTCCCACATGGGAAACACACCCCAGTTCAGGATATGGGCCCGCCTAGACTGGGGCCGGATTCAATCCTCGGTCCCTGGGGCTTGCAAAGTGAGCTTAACCCACTGAGCCATCCTGGCTTCCCCCCTTTTTCTTCATTTTTATGGGTTATTTGAACATATTTTAAAATTCTATTTTGATTTGTCTATAATTTTTTTAAGAGTTTGTATCGCTTCTTAAGTAGTTCTAGGTATTTATATATGTATATGTATATGTAATATACACATAATACACATATGAATATGCACTTATGTGTATGTACCTTAATATATGTTTTATATATTACATGTATGTTGTATATATTACTTATCCATTATGTGTGTGTATGAGGCATGACAATTAAGTTCACGATCTCATCCTAGAAAACGTGCTACATGCTCGTATATATATCTTTTCAGTGTATTGGTGGTGTTTACCAGTTCAAGTGAAATATAGAATCCTTACTTTTCTTTATTCTTTCCCCATTTACAGCATAATTTTCTCTCTAAAATATTTTCTATGTATATTCTATATATAGATTTAGAAGCACATCAGACAGTGTTGTAACTTTTGTTTCAATCATATATTAGAAAACTGAAGAGAAGGAAAGCCTATTTGTATACCTGTATTCTGCTTACCATGTTCTTTCTTCCTTCATGATGTTCCAAGATGGCTTTATGTATCATTTTCTTTCTGTTAGGAGACCTTCCTTTAGCCATTCTTTTGGGATAAGTATGCTGGTGAAAAATTCTTTTAGTTTTCTTACATCTGAAAATGTCTCGATATCCTTTTGATTCCTGAAGGATATTTTCACTGAAGATAGGATTCTGGGCTAATAATTCTTTTCCTTTGGTGCTTGAAAAATGCAAGGTGTCTCAAAAAATGTATACAGACTTTAATAGCTGGTAACACATTATTTTCTCTCCTTTCCAGATGTAACCAATTTGAAATAATGGGTTAAGTCTGGTGAATACAACTCCACGTTCACCAGAACTCGCACCACTAGACCTTTTTTCTTTTTTATGGGGATACATAAAAGGTAAAGTTTATGGAACAGAATAGTCAATGAATTAAAGGAAGCCATTGAACAAGAATGTGCACAAATACTGAACAAAATGATTCGTGATGTTTGTGATCCCATTGCTTCGAGTTGCCAGCAGTGCCTGGACCAGAATGGTCATCAGTTTGAAGACAGGAGTTGACAAAGTTATTTATTTCTGTAGATTCTTTTAAATTTTAAAATTAAACTGTTAGTAAATACTGACTTTGTAATTATTTAAAGTATGTTCACATTTTGGGGGACACCCTTGGTTTCTAATGAAAAAGCCATCATTCTAATGGCTTGTTTTTCCTTGTAGATAAAGTGTCATTTTTCTCTGGCTGCTTTATCTATATCTATATATAGAGGCTATTCATTTTCTCATCTGTTTCAAGTGTTTGTAATTGCTCACTGAAACATTTTTATTATGGTTCCTATGATGGTTAGTCTTTAGTCTACTTGACTGAGCCAAGGGGATGGCCAGGTAGGTAAACATTATTTCTGAGTGTGTCTGAAAGGTGTTTCGAGAAGAGGTTAGCATTTGAACTGATGGACAGAGTAAAGCAGAGCCCCCCGTCCCCCACAATGTGGGTGGGCATCATAATGTATTGAGCGCCTGAATAGAACAAAAAGGCGGAGGAAGGTTGAATTCATTCTCTGCCTGTTGAGCTGGCATGTGAATTTTCTCTTTGCTATTTCTGGTTCTAGGGCCTTTATATTGCACTGGAATCTATACCATTGGCTCTCAGGCCATTGAATTACACCACTGGCTTTCCTGGCTTCCCTCCATGTAGACAGATCAGGGGACTTCTCAACCTCCATAATCTTGGATTGGTTATTTTTCCTGGAGAAAACTAATCCAGCTGCTTTAAAATCTTTGTCAGGTAATTCTAATATCTTTGTCAGCCTAGTTTGGTATCTGTTGTCCTTCATTCAATTTGGTTTTTCTAGTTCTTGGTGTGATGACTGATTTTCTATTGAAATGTGGACATTTTTGTGTTGTCATGAGAGTCTGGATCTTATTTAAACCTCTTACAGCTGGTTTTCTGATACAACTTCCACCAAAGATTGAGGGATGGGGCACTGTCTCATTACTGGAGAAAGACATGTAGCTTCCCTCAGCCTCCACCAACAGCCAAAAGAGGACTCCTTGTTGCTGCTGCATTGATACATACGGGATTTCCCAGCTCCCTGTACAATCTACTGCCATTGTATTTGGGGTGGCCCCATCACTTTAGGTAATGGTGAAAGTCCTAACTCTCTACCAGGCCTGTTTTTGAACCATGCCATCACAGAGGGGGACACGTGCCTTGTTTTTTTAAAAATTTATTTTGTTGTTTTTGACAGAGACAGAGAGACGTGTGGGGGGGGGGGGCAGACCAGTCTCCATAGTTGTACGTCATCAGATTTATACATGGTTTTGTTCCACACAGGTGGGCGGGGGTCCATGTAGGGTGGGAACTGGGCTGGGGGCCTCCCACATGGGAAGCTCACCCCAGTTCAGCATATGGGCCTGCACAGGCCAGGGCTGGGATTCGATCCTCATTCCCCAGGGCTGCAAAGTGAGCACTTAATCCACTGAGCCATCCTGGCTTCCCCGACAGGTGCCTTATTGCTGCTGGTTAGGATGTAAGTCCAGGCCCCTCTGTCACCATAGGGTACCAGTAGGCGTCCTCATCACTGTCTGGGGGGGTGAAATTACTGTCTCCTTACTTGGCCTGTAGGATAAATTCCTAAAGATGGAAGTTAGGGCAAAGATTTATTTTATTGTTTTTTTAAAAAGATTTCTTTTACTGTTTTTGACAGAGACAGAAACAGACAGAGAGGAGGGGGAGGGCCCAGAGCAGTCTCTGTCGTTTTATGTCATCAGTTTTCCACATGGTTTCATTCCACACAGGTGGGTGGGGGCTACACAGGGCCAGAACTGGGCTTGAGGCCGAGGCACGCCCCCTCAAGCCAGGGGTCCAACCAGTGGCCAAGAACCGAACTGGGGGCCTCCGCATGGGAAGCACACCCCAGTTCAGAATATGGGTCTGTCTGGGCCAGGGTTGGGATTTGATTCTCGGTCCCCGGGGCTGCAAAGTGGGCGCTTAACCTGCTGAACCATCCCAGTTTCCCCTATTTTGTTTTGAAAGGTGTGAGAGTAGGGGGGTAGGTCCTAGAGCAGTTTCCTTAGTTGTACGTCATTAGTTTTGACAGTTTCATTCCACACAGGTGGATGTGGGACCGTGTGGGGTGGGAAACACACCAAGGGGCACCTGCATTGGAGGCAAGAACCCTTGCCACTGAGCCATCCTGGTGGTTACCACCTGTACCACAGTTCAGCATATGGGGTTTGCACAGACTGGGGTCAGGAATTGAACCCCAGACCTTGTGATTACAAGGCAAGCACTCAACCACTGAGCTATCCCAGCATCCCTGCACTGTGATTTTAATAAAGTACCAGATTGCTCTCTAGAACAAACTTGTCCAACCTGTGGCCCATGGGCCGCATGCACCCCAACACAAGTTCGTGAACTTTTTTTTTTCTTTTAGCTCACCAGCTGTCATGTTAGTGTATTTTATGTGTAGCCCCAGACAATCCTTCCAGTGTGGCCCACGTAGGCCCAAGTTCGGACACCCCTGTTCTATAGGTTTGTACCAATTTTTCTCACCAGAAATGCAAGTGCTCTTTTCCTCCATTTCTTGCTAACAATGTTATTAGTAAACTTCCATCTTTATACCAAGCTGAATCCATCTTTCCTGATCTTCCCTTTTTTGGTAATGTGTCTTACCTTTGGTCTCCTCTCTCTTTCTCTGTCTCTAATCATGTTTAATCTTCCCATCTATTCTCCCCAAAATTGTTCTTTTAACTACCTGTTGCTAAGGCTCCATTTTCCACATATTCTGTGATAAATTTCTCCAGCTCAATTTTCATTTTTTAAAAAATATTTCTCGGGATGCTGGGATGGCTCAGTGGGTTGCGTGCTTGTCTTTCAGTCCCGGGGTCCAAGAATCAAATCCCAGCCCTGACCTTTGCGGACCCATATGCTGAACTGGGGTGCACCCGCAGTTCGTTTCTCACTGGGGCCAGCCTCCCACAGGTTCAGCTCCCACCCCAGAAGAGCTACTCACGTGGGAGGCCCCCAGTCAGTTCCTGCTCTGCACAGCCCCACCCCCGTGTAAAATATGTAGAAAACTGATGGACAACTATGGAGACTTCTCTGGGCCCACCCCTGTCTGTCAAAAACAATAAAAAGGGGAAGCTGGGATGGCTAAGCAGGTTGAGCCCTTGCTTTGCAGCCCTGGGGTCTGAGGATCAAATCCTGGCCCCTGTCCCTTTGTTCTTCCTGGGGCCCATATGGGAGGCTCCCAGCCTGGTTCCTGCACTGTGCAGCCCCACACCCACCTGTGGAGTGAAACTGTATAGAAAACTGATGACATACAACTATGGAGACTGATCTGGGCCCTCCCCTTTCTCCCTGTCTGTTAAAAACAAACAAAAATCTTAAAAAATAATTGAAAAACAATTTTCCTCTAGCTTTTTCCATTTAATAAACTCATTAAACCTGTTTTCTATCACTTAACTCTCAAATTGATTTTCATTCTGTGTTGTGGGACTGCTTCCTTATTGAAACTCTTCTCTAGTGGTTTCATCACTGTTCCTGAACTTTCATTCGTTTACACTGCAACACCAGCTACTTCTTGGGAACTTAACAGGCAGTGTTCTAGTAGTTGGATGTTTTACCTGGACTATTAAGATAGCATTCTAGTGATTTTTCCTTCTGTAGAGCTTCTCCCCTCCCAAATTCTTAAAGCTGTGGCTCACCTAAAATAGTAATAGGTTTCTGTCATATCTGTGGAGTAAATCTCCAAATAGTAGATCCTACTACTGCCTGAAATCCAAACTTTCAGCATGGCATGTAAAGCCTTCATCATGTAAATATCTGAAACACCAACTAAGACCATTAGGCAGTACTCAGGTCAGTGAGAGGGATTTAGCAATCTAATGAAAAGGCATCACACGTGCTTAAAAGAAATGCTTAGTGAGCTTTGGAAAAACAGGCAGTCAAGCTCAAAGAATACACAGCAACATGTGCACAGGCAACACACTAACTAAATAAAGCAAGAACAGCTCAACTGCCAACTCTTCTAGAGTTAATTTCAACAACTACTGACCTCATAGGATGTAGTATATAAATTTACTATACATTTTACTTTGTAACTATCATTTAGATCTCACTCTACTGAGCTTTTTGAAAGCCAAGATAAATTATTTTTCATTAAAAAAATGAAAAGAATCCACAACCAAGATGGACAGCTGTTAATACTGACACTAACTATTCTGAACTATAAAATATATTTGTATACCACTATAAATAATAACACACAAGTTGAAACTGATGTCACTAAAACTGAAAGCCAGTTTCACATTAACTTCTTTGATTTAAAACAACAGACATTTATTTTTCAGTTTTGGAGGCTAAGAAATCCTTTCTTAGTTTCTTATTAGCTCTAATGGGTGTACTTCTGGATTATTACTATTCTAGACAAGCCAAGTTTTAGTGCACACATTAACAATGCATAAGAAAAAAAAACCAAAACAGAGTACAGCTTTTATATTATTGAACTTTATGTACAAAATCATTTGATTTCAAATAAACATTTAATGTAAAAACAAATGTTCTTTTAAACTGAATTTTTTTTACATCTACTGTACCATTCAAATGCTTTTATCATCTTACATGATTTCTTCAAAATCTCTTATCAAGGGTACATATAGAAAAGCATTTTTTTATAAATAGAAACAAAGGGATTTTTTTTTCAGCTTTTATTATAAGATGACATAAAAAGTTTACTCAACAGAAGTAATTTCATTACTATTTGGGGGAGGGAATCACCAACTTTTGTGCAAACAATGCTAGCCTTCTTTTTAGCATTAAGAGCATAACTGCTTAAGAAATGACATAAGCAATAATTCTACACCTACATCTCCCCTAAAATAATCTATTTTTTTTTACATATGTGCACAGCTTTAGCAAATTAAAGCCCTAAAGAAATGCTCAATGTCCACTATCCAGAGGTGTGATCAGTTTACTGTTAACTCATCATTTTGGAGAGCTTGCCAGTTCAAGGAGTTTGTAATGAAAGCTGCAGTTTCCCTCTTTCCTATTTTTTTTAACAGAAAAATCAATGACTAAGAACTTAATATTGGATGACAAATCACATCCACACTTATTAGTTAAATAGCCTCACAGTTAAACACATCTTAAAGACCAATCAAATCAGTATTTACATTTTATAAATTTCTGAAGACACCATTAGAAAGCTTATATACCCCTTCATTAAACAAAATAGGGAACTGCATCTGATGGTGGTGGAATGAAATAAAAAAATTAAAAATACCTGTATTTACAGCAGCATTGATACTTTATAAATAAAGAGTATGAAAATGCAATTATCTTTAAGGATAATAAAAAATTGAGGTGATGTTACTCAACCACAGTGCTTGGAGTTGGAATAAAAATCTATTGGTGCTTGTTAATGTGCCAGTAGTGAAACCACTTTCTGTTGGAGAAAATCCAACTGCAAATATGTGCATAAAACACACATAACACAGGGCAAAATTACTCAAAACTATTCAAGTCAGCTTATCTGTAGGATTTTCTAATTGTGAAATACATTACAAAGACATCCTTGAAAATAAGAAGTTGTAACATTTCTAGTTCACTTTTTTAGAACATTTCCTCCCTTGAAAGTGGCATCTTAAAAATCTCAAACTTGTTCTTCCCTTGGTTTACAATCCTAATAAAAAGATGTGGACAGCTTAATTTTTTATGTGCTTTCCTAACTGGAAAAAAATACAAACAAACCCAAAACAGAAAAATGTTCAAGTTTAAAAAAATATATTGGGTGAGCAATGCACTAAAATTATCCACATAAAAACATAAGTAACCTTTTTAAACCAACATGACATTTCACTGTTTAATGTGGAAAATTAACATCTCAAACAGGCATAAGATGAAGAAGTGCTATTTTAAAGTTGTAAAATGACCTTATGCAATGCAACATATATGCTGTAAGTTTTCATTTCCAATGGATGATTTCAAAATCAAGGATCAAGGTTTGATTGCAAATAGTAATCAAAATAATTTCACAAAAACTTCAATTTTAAAAAAAGGGAGTCACATTCCAATTTTCCCTTTCCAAGAAAATGGCTCACAATTACAAAGTAGAAAAACATCCAGTCACAAATGCAAAAACCATTATATATGAAATAATTTCAAGATTATTAATTTAATATATATTTCATAAGACAATTGAAGTTAAAAATACTTTCTTTGAAGTATTGCTTTTCATGCTCAAATGAGAGTGTTTTAACGACAGCAATAAAACTGACATACATGTAATGCTACATGAAGTTAAGTAGAACCCTGATACATATATCCTTGTTGAAATCATTTACTTCATCTAACAGTGCCTGTTTGGAACCTATGATAAAAAACAAAAACAAAACTCTTCCTCGAGGCTGAACTGCCTAAAAAGTAAATTCAGTGTTTGTCCATACCACGGGTTTAGGCCTTTTCAGAGTTTTTGTTTTTTGCTCTGTTTTAAAACCCCTGAGACACCATCTGTTTCCAAAGCTTTCTCTTTTGAATTAATTTCACTAAATCCATTTGCTGTCCCATTTTGTTCTTCAGTGATTTCTTCATTTTCAGGGGAAGCAGATTCTCCTTTTTCTAATTTTTGCTGCATTTCACGGAGCTTGGTGACAGCTTTATCTATTGACATTATACTAATAAGATTAAAGTCATGCATGCTGACTAGATGAAGCATGAAGTTTCGACATAAATTCTTCTTAATTATTTTCTGTCCATAGTTTTCTACAAACAGCATACAGGCATGATTCATTTGATTGTCAGCAATAAACCTATTTAATAAAAAAAACACAAACATCAATAGTGATACAAAGCATTTTGTCAAATGCAATAGAAGTAACGATTATAGAACAATTAAGACTATCTAAATCTAGTAAATGATGATTTAGCAACTAGTAAAACTAGTGAATCTGTGATTCTATCACCTAAATGAGCTTACCATTTAAAATTTTTAATGGAGGTCATGGCTGATCTGATAAACTATTTTCTTAAATATTGTTACATATATTGGGCACATAAGTTCAAGGTCATTTGATAAATGGCTGGGTTTTGCTTTGCCCCAGATCTCGCCCCTATCAAAGGCACCCTGCAGACTCCATTTTGTCCTGGGATTAATTAGGAAAAATTTATTTTCACATTTCAGCACATACTAGTAATGAATGTATCTCTCAGATACATGCGACCTCTACTATAATTTTTCTGACTCTGACTTATGCAGGGTAAAGAGATTTAATTTAACCAGAACTTAAAATAGATGTCATTTGTTTTTCAAAATGATATTACATATAGTAGTAGTGTTAAAAGTATATTTTTTCTTGTCAGCTTCACTTTCATTAACTATAATATACTACCCCCTTTATTCTCTCCTTTGATCTTCACATACTTTCCTATTTCAGAAGCAGTGTTACTCTACATTTTTATAGTAAACCTTGAAAAAAGGAGGATATCACAACAAATGTGGTACTATATGGCTGTGTTAGCAGAAAGTAAGTAGGGTACACATACAATGAATAAAATCTGAGAGAACCAAATTAAAACAAATAGAACAGATGCTCAGTTACTCGAATAGAGTCCATAAGACTGGCTTGCAGATTTGAAAAAATCTGAACTGTTTACCCACTTTATGATACCAGTATACAATGAACCCCAATAGTTGTTGTGCTAACAGATTTAGATCAAGGAGTTAAAACGGGGGGAAGCTGGGATGGCTCAGTGGGCTAAGCACTTGCTTTGCAGCCCTGGGGACTGAGGATTGAATCCCGGCCCCGGCTTGTGTGGACCCATATGCTGAACTAAGGTGTGCTTCCCATGCAGGAGGCCCCCAGTTCAGTTCTTGCCCCGCAGTTGGGCCCCTGGCTCAAGGGGGCATGCCTCCCATGCAGGTGGCCCCCAACTCAGTTCCCACTGTTTGGCCCCCACCCACATGTGTGGAACAAAACCATGTTGAAAAACTGATGACGTACAACTATGGAGACTACTCTGGGCCCTCTCCTTTCTGTCTCTGTCAAACAATAAAATAAATCTTAAAAAAAAAGAATTAAAACAGAACTCAAAGAATTTGACTAAAACTCTATCTTGAAACTAATGTATCAGGACAAAAGGAAAAATAGATTTAACCCAAGCCTTCACATATATACACTCCTCATATGAGTCCACACAGATTGGGGATGAGGCAAAAATTTCTGTAAAAGGCTAGACAGTAGATATTTAAGGCTGTGCAAGCCACATGTCAGCTATCACTTTTTTAATTTTTCAACTACAGTGAACATACATTATATTAGTTTTAGGTGTACAACACAGGGATTAGATATTTATAACTTATGAAGTGATCACCCCCGTAAGCCTAGTACCCACCACCTGGCACCATACATAGTTATTACAATATTACTGACTATATTCCTTATGCTGTACTTTACACATCCCTATGTTTTTATAATCCCTTCATTTTATGTAGCACCCTAACCCCCCTCCAATTTAGTAACCATCAAAATGATCTATGGAATTGTTTTGTTAATTTTGTTTAATTTCACATGTAAGTGAAATCATATGGCATTTGTATAATGCCATATGATTTTTTATAACTCATTAAAAATGTGAATACTATTCTTAGCTCAAGGCAATATATAAAAAAGAGTCTGTCTTGCACCCAGACATCTGAACTAGAATTTATGTACCAACAACTCTTCACTCCCCAAGAGTAAAGAAACAAAAGTATTCCCTCCCTCCCCATTTATTTCACATATTGGTAAATGGAAAAGCTTTGGATGCTTGTGCTATAGAAGAAAGCCTTAAACGAGGACCTAACAATAATGTAGAGAAGAAAAATATATGGATTGACAGGTAAACGGTTTACAGGGAAGGATGCAGATCTGTAAGAAAAACAATGTTTGGAACATACCTGTAGCCACAATGGTATGAGAAATAAAGATTGGTCTACCTTGCCCTCTTATGAAATGCTAATAAGAAATCAGAAAAGCTACTTATAGTTTATTCTGAATAATTAATATTTAAAAACTGATAATTGTGATAAGTAATTTTCAGGATTTCCAGGAATGTAGCACATGGCATATTATTTATTCCTTGGCAATAAAAGGAGTGAAAATTGGGTTATTTTAAAACAAAAAGGAACACATTAAAAATGAAAACCTGCAGGCAGAGAGCTAGCACCTTCCTTACACATTCTTTCACCATCACCATATTTCTTTTTTTTTTTTTAATTGTTTGAAAGAAGGTGAGAGAGAGAGAAGGGCCCAGAGCAGTCTACATAGTTGTACATCGTTAGCTGTGACATGGTTTCATTCCACACAGGTGGATGTGGGACCATGGAGGGCAGGAACCAAATGGGGGACCTCCCACATAGGAGGTGAGAACCTCTGAAGCTGAGCCATCTGGAGGATTACCAGTTGCACTACAGTTCAGCATATGGAGTTTACATGGGCTGGGCCAGGGATCAAATCCTGGACCTCAAGATTGAGAGGCAAGTGCTCAAGTGCTGAGCTACCCCAGCATCCTCACCACTTTTCTTTATGTAATTATAATACTTTCGATTAGGGTATGATTTCTGACACAATATATCTAAATTCACAAATTTATATATGATTCTAACACAGGTAGATTTACAGAATGTGAAATAGCAAAAATATAATGGAAATCAAATATTTAAATCTAGAAGTACCCTACCCATGCTTCATGACATGGAGATTCCATAGTTTCATCACTTCTTTCTCTCCTTCATTAACATCAGAAAATTCTTCAATTTGCTAAAAAAAAAGGAAAATGTCTATTAAATAATGCAGAGTAAATATAATTGGTATTTGTAAGAAAAAACAGGATGTTTTTAGAACTAAAAATACTATCATCTTTATATAGCAAAGTGGAAATGGTTCTTAAATACAACTTCTATTTAAGCAGTAATTTAAAAAAGGAAATCATAGGTTATGAAATAGTTACCTATAAATAAAATGAAAACAAAAGAACCCACTATAGTCACAAGGAGAAAATCTGTATTTTCTTGGTTAACTTTAAATGACAAAATTATAAAAATTGTGGCTTCCTGAATTCCTTAATTTAGAGAAAGGTCTTTTACACTAAGTCAAAAGTTTCACTAATATTAAACAATTACCAGCTCTCAAACAAAAATGATTGAATCATAAAATTCTAAAATCAATGTCAATGATGACAGTAAGACGGTAATAATTACTGTAATAGTTTTTTCTCTTAGCCATTCAGGATCTTTTTCATCTTCACTATCTACTTCCATTTCTTGTGGACGGAGAGGTAAACAAGTATCACTATGGAAATATAGACGATTGTGTCCACTACTGTATGTTCGTTGCTGTTCCACTTCTCCATCTTCAGATTCAAGAAATTCAGACATGCTTGCTTTTGTTCGTTTTGGCCTAATGAAAAGAAATGTTGATTATTATTCTTAAGTGTCAGGAACAGGACTCTTTATAGTTCAACCACCCAAATAATTACATTCCATTCTTATGGGTTTCTACCTAAGTGTACACACAAAAGCCTCCAATAGGAGAATTCTTTTAATACCCTAACCATTGCAGCAGTAGTGACATTAACATTTAAAATAGAGAAAAAAGCTGTAAGAAGGAAATGAGAAAATCCTTTAGAAACAAGAGCTGGGGAAGGTTATAAAGCACTATACGACCCCAGACACTTAGCTAATACTGAAATGATTCCTACCTAAACAGTGTCTTTTGTCTGGCTCCCCTTTGTTCCTCTATCATTAATAAAAGTCAGAGAAAAAACTTTTATTGTATGACCTTTTTACCTACCTGCATACAAGAATGTGTGTGATAGGCGTTCTCTTTACTGGACCATTACGACTAAAAGCAAATCCAGGTTGGCGATGAATATCCTGAGGATTTCCTGCATAGGAACCATCATAACACTCGTTGATAGAAACATCTATCCTAGCACCTTTTGGATGATACTGTAACAAAAATGGCAAGGTGTTTAGGAAAAGAAAATATTAATTATCCTACCCTAAATACCTATCCTTCATTTTAAATGAATTTAGAAGTACTTGTGAGTTCTTAATGTTCTGAAAAATAAAATAAGCCAGGCGTAACAGTATGGTGAACAGGAAGTTAGAGAACCTAGAATCAAAAATATCTGTATCAAAATCTTGGCTATGCCATTTACTGGCTTGGCAACTTTTTACAAATTATTTCTTGTTTGACTAATGATCAGGAAATTACCACTTAATTCAAAGTGTTGTTCTGAGCATTATGTGAGCCAATACAGGTGCACTATGCAAATATGTGTAAACTCTGAAACATTCATTGTAATTCATCATGCAGAAATTTTGGTATTTTGTACAAAGTAAAAATTTTAAAAATCAAATAGTCTTACAATGTATTATATTTTAGGTATGAAAGAATGAAAAGTTACTCACAACATAATTGAAGATAAATCTGCTATGGCAGAGTTTAAGATGCTTGAGTAAACTATAAAGTTTGCGACAGTTCAAAGTACACCAAGGGCAATGTAGGTCATCTCTTGCTTCAGTTTGTTGTCTTGTATTGTTATTATAAAGGAACTTTAAAACAAACAAAAGCAAATCTCCAACTTACACATCTCAAAATATTTTGTTTCAATATCATCTTTAAAAAGTTAAAACAATTTAAAAGAAAAATCAAATTAAAGACATTTCTTTTATTTAAATATCCAAAGTATTTCAGATGTAACATGCAAAAGAAAGGCATTTCATGATTACTTAAAAAAAAAAAAAAAAAGTCAGCTGTTTACCTGATAAAATATTCTTAATTTTTGTCGGTTTTCACTTGTAGTATCTTTTTCTTTTCTTGTTTGTAAATCTGTAGTCAATGATTCTTTCACAGCTGAAAATATGTATTTTTATATTTAATGCAAATAATTGCTTCTAAATAGTAAAATAATATATTTTGTGAAAATAATTAAATATTAAGTTTCACAGAATTCTACCTGTTGTATTTAACACAATTTTTCTTCTCATCCTCAGGTGACCAATCACTTTAATCAGCACCCCTAGTCAGATATTAAGGAGCCATATTTTTCCTTTAAATATTGACTATTATATCCTAAATCATTATAAAAATAACCTCAAGTAAATATATGTAGTCACGGTAACGTTTTAAGCATTTTGAGGTCATAGTGTGGTTTTGATTGGCTTTTATATATTCCCAGTGCCAAACAGTGAGCAGACACCCACTAAATGTTATTTAAACAAATATTAAATAAACAATGATTACATTAATTCCAAACATGAAAGATAATCATCATTAAAATAATTTTGGTATTATTTCTTTAGAGACTTAAAATTTTTTATTTTCCCTAACAGAAACTATTTCATATATACAATTTCACATAAAACTTTTTTGCTTAATTTCTTTGAAATTCTTTTACCTATTGACTGGCTGCAGAGTGTTTTGAGAAGCGCTTTAGACCATATTTGACTTAGAAAATCTTTTTTCTGATACAGGCCATTCTTTGTATCTTTTTAGTCTGACTCTTAAAATACATGAACTTTAACTCAGCAGAGCTAACTCCATTTATAAATGTTTCTTCCTCTTAAATTAATGTAAAATTTAACCTGGTAAAATTCAGTTTATGATAACCCTCTTCCAGCCCTAAACTTATAAAAATATTCTGAAATACTGAATTCAGTTCTACAACATACAAACATATAAAGTTTTATATGAATTATAAAAAGTATACAATCCCAAAGCCCTATAAAGCTGCAACTCCAAAATCTAAAAAGCCCTTTAAACCAATCATTTTTCTCATGAATTTGAGGCAGTTTAGTGGAAAAACTTGTCCATAATTGACATAAGGCTATCTATCCACAGACCTCACTTGAAGATGTTATATATGGCAAATATACTATATCATACTTACAAATAAACAAAATAAAAAAAACCCCAGACACATAACACAAAGATTTTGGAAAAAGGACTGCTGATCTGTACTTTAACACCAAATAGTACATTCAATATGGGAAAGCCCTAATTTACCATGGCTCATAATTTCTCTCTCTAATAAGTCTATTTTTATTTTTTATTTTTTTAATTTTTATTTATTTTTTTTATATCTTTTTATATTTATAGAGAGTAATTATTTTATCTTCAGTGCATATTTATTTCTATTTTACTTTTTGACAGATAGAGAGAGACAGAGACAGAGACAGCTAGAGAACCGAACTGTGGGAACTCCCCAGTTCAGCACGTGGGTCCTGCCTGGGTCGGAGCCGGGATTCGATCCTCGGTCCTCATGGCCTCAAAGCGAGCGCTCAACCCGCTGAGCCGTCCCGGCTTTCCCCCTAATAAGTCTAATATTTCCCAAAGAATTAATTATTGGAGCAAAAGATGAATGAGTTAACCTAAATCCTAAGTCCTAACTCTGGAAAGCATTATTTTGTCAGAAATGTATTCTTACCTATAGTTTGAGTAGGTTTAACTGAACCAGGCTTGTTTTCTTGATGGAGACTCTCTGAATTTCTAGTGGCAAGAGGCTTGGCAATAGGAGCTGTAGATTTATCATTGGTCTCTCCTGTCCAACGAAGAGTGAACTGCAATGTAGGTCCCTGAGAAAATGTTTCAAATGGAGGCAGCCTCTAAAAAATAAAAAATAAATAAAATAAAAATGAAGAGTTAAGATTCTACATAATAAATTGAAAGAATTTGTAGAAATAAAAAAAAAAAATTATATTTATTCCAAGTTAATGTGGATTATTTAAATCAACAGATTTTTCCTTGAAAACCCCAAATGCCTACAGAGATGGCCAGGTAAATAAATGTATGGCACAGTAGAGAATGCAATACTGGAGAGCTCAAGTTGTCTAAAAAAAGGTAGCATTTTATCAGTCATAGATGAATTGCTGCCATAAGCAAACGTAAGCCCAGCACAGCCAGATATTCAGATTTTTCAAAAGAAGTCAGAAATCCAAGTTCTAATGGGAAAACTTGCCATTTTTATATGCTGGTAACCAATTTAAAATATCTTTAAAAACAGAAACACTGTGGTACCTAAAACCCCCCAGTTTGTAAATGCTTAGATGTCCAGCTAATTTCTTTTTCTAAATTGAACCTGTTATTAGACTGATGATCCCAAATAGGTTCTCCATTTTTTATACTTGAGCTCTTCAACCACCTCCTGGACATTGCCACTTGCATATCACTTTGAACTAAGATGTCTAATGTGCACCTCTTAATTCTTTTCTTTACTTCCCAGGTACAATTATTTTTGTTCCTAGCATTATCAATGTATTAGTAACCCTAAGCTAAAAATTTTGAAATTATATTTGGTCCTTTTTTTTTTTTGTTTCTCTTATACAATCACCAAGTATACTGGTAGATCCTTACTACCTTATTACTGCAGTATCTCAGCTGCTCTCCCTGCTTCTAATTTTTACTTCTCAATCCATATTGGAGACCAAATAATCTTCTCGAAGACTATTTTCATGCTATTCCCTTATATAGAAACTTTAAACGAACTGCTATTAATACGTATTTGTTTTACTGCTATACATGCCTAAACTCCTTTTACATCTTTATTACAATCCTCTTATAACTATAATTTTAGAATGAAGTGAGATAAAAATATGATCATATAAACTGGTTTTGACACAGTGAAGTCCACATGTAGAATTTA
Organism: Craseonycteris thonglongyai; assembly: GCA_004027555.1. Taxonomy (NCBI): domain Eukaryota; kingdom Metazoa; phylum Chordata; class Mammalia; order Chiroptera; family Craseonycteridae; genus Craseonycteris; species Craseonycteris thonglongyai. The sequence continues at coordinate 28,103 of PVKE010011594.1, forward strand.
TCTTATAAAAACATTTGTAATGCAAGAAGATACATGTACAAATATATCACTACAACATTTTTGAAAATGTAAAAGAAAACAACTGAATTATCCATTCAAGTGGCATTGGTTTAGGAACTTATGGGGCAATTATTTAAAAGACCAGAGCTTTCAAAGAGAAGCAAATCTGTATGGTCTGACTTAAAAGGATGTCCATGTCACAATGCCTCGAACAATTTCTTTGGAAAAACCATCAATATATATATATATATAAAATATTTATTTTCTCACTGATAAACCTAACAAACTTTGAATAAGAAATTTAAAACATAAATACCTGCAAAAAATTCACATACTATAAAGAAATGAAATCCCATCACCTATAAGTAACCACTATTATTTATTTTGAAAAAGTAGGAGCGTATATACTATTATATAAAGTTTAATATCATGGGAATGTTCCTGTGAAAAGTACTGTCCTTTTTAATGTTTTAGATTTAAGATGTTTCTAATTTTTCACTATTTAAAAATGTTTGACAAGACCTATTACCTATATCTCTTCAGTTATCATTTACTACCTTGTGATGAAATTGAAGAAGTGTAATGATTAAATATACAATGTAAATTTTTATTCATATTGCCAGTCTACCCTCTAGGTAAGGTTGTACCAACTTATTCTTACATTAAAACATTTAGAGTATGTATATTCACATATCCAACTATGAACTGTCAATCTTTTAACTGTTGTCAAACATAGTATCTCCGACTCTGTTTGCATGTCTTTGAATACTAATAAGGTTGAGTATCTTAAAACCTTGCTTGCTGTCTATATCTGTTGCTTTAAGAACTGCCTTACTGTCCTTTATCCATTTTTCTAACTAGATTGCCTATCTTTTTCTTACTGGTTTATAACACCATATATTCATAATACTAACCTTTTTGCATGCTGTATTTTTCCCAGCCCATCATTGTTTTTAAATTTACATTTTAACAGTATAGAAATGATTCACTTTATACTCATTTTTATTTTATGCTGTTTTAACATGTTTAGAAGGGCTTTCATCATAGCAAGATTATATTAATACTCACCTATATTTTTTCCTGAAGTTATGTATTGTTAATTTTTATATCTATATGTATGAGCTTTCTAAAATTTATTAAAGTTTATTTCCAAATGGCTAGAGACCAGTTCTGTTACAATTAATGAACAGTCTGTCTTGCTTTCCCACACAGATCTAACACCTATTTTACCATGACTAAATTCTAAATGTACATGAAACGATTTCAGGACTTTGCTTCAGTGATATGCTCATTTATTCCTATGCTTGCACTATATAATTTATCTATTTTTTCTTGTATTATTATATTTTATTTTTCTAGGTTAACTTGAGACTAACTTTAAGGCTTAAAAATATCTTTTTAGGGTTTTGCTTGAGATACTACACTGACCTAATATAGGAGGGCTATCTGGAAAATAATCCAGCCATTGTCAATACGATGAGAATGGTTACGCAGCTGATTACTTTCCAGAAAGCTCCCATATTTAGAAATATTAATAAATGTTATTCTGTTGAATCTACCTATTCAAGAAATATTTGTGTCTATTTATTCTTCTAAGTCTCTTAGAACAATTATTTTAAGTACACTTCACTTAAGTTCTGCAGATTTCTTAATAAATTTATTATAATCATCATATGGTATCTGCTGTTACAATAAATGGAATTTAAAAGAGCAGTTAACATTTATTGAGCACTTATTTTATGCCAGGCACAGTGCTAAACGTATTTCATTAAGTGTTTTATTTAATCCATCAGATCTATGTCTCATTTTATAAATGAGAAAACCAAGACACAAAGCTTAAATAACTTGCCAGATGCCACATAGCTAAGAGTAAAGATCTGAACCTGGTCTGGCTCCAAGGACAATGCTTTCCATTAAATACTCTGATCAGATAATTTTATTTGTGGTTCTCAAAGTATAAAAATAAAGGACGCTTTACTTCCAACATGAATTTGCATTTGGGGAAGAAAACATCAATCAAAAATGGGAGTTCATGACTATAACGTGCTCAACCTCCTAAGCAGTCCATACCTTCCCGTCAAGAATAGTCTCCCATGTTGCTCTTTTCTTGCTTATTGGACATTCTTCCATTTCCTGCATGGCTACTTCATATTCCCCATCTAAAAGCTGTAAACGCCTGTTAGACAAACACATACACTTTAAAGTAACCTATGTATTATTATACGTACACAAATTCTACATCTTTAGATTTATACTAAAAAGCATTTATTGAATTTATAAGCTAGCTTATATACCAGACAGAATTTTAAAATATACCTACACTCCATTGTTGACAAGAGCAATTTTAATGATTTGTACTAACAACTATTATTACTAGAGAATTATTCTATTACTGTAACTACTCAGATATAACTTTAAATATTTGAAGTGTAATATGCCTAAGGTTTCAAAACTTAGTAAGTTTTAAACATTAAGCATAAAGTATGTGCGCAGGCTTTATACTTTTAAAAATGTGTTAACAGTGTTACAATACTTGCCTTAGGGGACCACTAAGAATTATGCCTGTTATTTTTAACTATTGTAAATATTTGAACTAGAATTCTTGACATTTTTACTGACCAGTAATCTAATTTATGATTCTAATAACTGTAACATCTTGGGGGCACCTGGCACATATAGGTGCTCAATAAACATTTCATGGATGAATAATTAACATTTGAGTAAAAGAAATCAAATTATACCCATACCCACAGTGTAGTTTTAATGTGTATGTTCATATAGTGTGTGTGCATATATATTTGTATTATTTTTCCATACTTTCAAACACTGATAACACTACTACACTAAACACCTTTCAACCATGCTCATTAACTGTATATAGCAAGAATATGGATTCTTTTCATCAGTTCTGTTAGGTGCAAACAGCTAACATTTATTGAGTGCTTACAATGTGCCAGGCATTAAAGACTTACACACAGTTCATTTAATCTTCCCAACAGCTCTATGAAGGAGATACTATTACTCCATTTCTTCAGAAGAAAAAATGAGGCACAGGGAGGTTAACTAACTTGTCTTAAGATGACACAGTAAGGCAACTGAATCTATGTAGTCTCTCTCCAAAGAATGACTTAACATCAACTAATTTTGAGATTTAGGAGTATTTTTGTCTTTATACTATGCTGAGTTTATCCTACTTCAATAGTGCACCAGCAAAGCTGTTCAGCTTAATATTTCAAAAACTAATTTTATTATTTGAACAGGTAATACATTTATATACTTCTAAATTGAAAAGGAGATTCCCTCATGCATTTACATGGCTACATGATATTCTGATTGTACATTTGACAGATTCAATCCAATTTCCTCTACCTTTACATATGAGGAAGCCCTTTTCCCCCACAGCCTCACCAATAGTGTTTTAGCAAGTTTTTTGATTTCCGCTAAATTGGCAAGTGAAAAAAATGGTATCTCAGTATACTTTTATATTCAGATGTCTTACCTGTGAACTGTTTAAGAATCATGTTCTTTTTGGTAAACATTTTTATTATATCTCTTGCTCATCTATTGAGCTGAGGTGTTTTTGTTTTTTTACTTAGTATGATCTTTTCATATTAGTGGAATGAGATCTCTAGCTAGAGTACAATTTTTCCTTGTCATTTTTATTTTGACTTGTTTTATGATGTTTTTTGTTGTTGTTTTTAGAAGCTTTTTATTTTACTCAATATTGCATACTTTTTCTATATGGCTTTCAAATTTTGGTTATTCTTTAAGGAGACTCTTAATTTCTAGGAGATAATACACAGAATTTTTACAGTTCTAATTCCCCAGATATTGGCTTACATACTTTTTCTCTACAAAAAGGAGCCCAGACTCCTTTAAGAAAGGGCCAATTCCAGAGCAGAGGTAGAAAATGGAGAATGTAGGCCTGGAGAATTTTACTGTTCCAGAAAATAAAGAAAAATAAAAAATTAAATACATAAGTTTAAAGTACACAGAAGATTGTGTAGAGGGTCTCCTCCTGTCCAAATTTGGAATAATTTGAACACTAATATTAATAACCACATGAAAAGATTAAACCAGACTGAATAAAAATAAAATTTGTTAATCCATACTGATTATTTTTTAAAGTTGAGGAAAGGAATGCTCTTTATAGGAAACTGCCAATAAATGAAGAAATGATAGAATATAACCAACTGGCAACTGCTACAGAAATAATTTACTCAGGCAAGAATCACCAATGGATACTAAACTACTGAGTAAACAGCTGTTGGGGGAAAGAGGACATTTACCCAGGTTCATGTATTACCAGAGATTACATTAATTGAGGTACTGTTAACACTGGAGAAATATGGTGAATACCACCTTAACCTAGTGATAAAACCTAATATTTATGTCTGTGATGTGCACAAAGAACACATTATCATGTAGTGTTCCTGCCCAAAATCTTAACCTGAATGTATTAAGAAGCCAACCATAAAGGTCCAAACTGAGACATTCTGCAGAACTACACGGCCTGTACTTTTGAAGGAGACTAAATAGATATGCCAACTACAAACAAGTAGCTAGAAATCAGTCCTCAATTGGGGTGAGGGGAAAACAAGTTTAGGACAGTACTGGGGGAGTACTGGGACAATTGGGGGAGACAAGATGTGTTACGCTAAATTTCCTTAATATACCGGTAAGTGTATTGTAGTTATACAAGGAAATGTTCTTGTTCTTAGGAGATACATCCTGAAGTGTTTAGGAGAAATGAAGTAGCGTGTCACAATCTAACTTTCAAATGGTTCATCAAAAAACAAAATACACACTCACAAATAAAGCTAATATAGTAAAATGTTAACTACTGATGAATCTAAGTGAAAGGTATATGGATATTAATTACATGTATCATTCTTTCAGTACATTTGGAAATTTTCAAAAGAAGTTGGGGTAAAATTCTCCCATGTTTTTCTTTGTACTTTTATCATTAAATAAAAAGCAGTATTTCACATGTATAAGGAATAAGTTAATATGTAGGTAATATATATGTAATGAGTTTTAAAAAGAACACAATGTGCATCATGCTGCCTAAAATAGAACATTTACCAACAATGAAGCCCAGTGTGCCACATTTTAATTGCTTCTCCCACAGACATAACCACTATCTCCTAGTACATTTGTTTCTGTTGTTTTCCATTTAAATTTTTGGTCCACATTCAAATTTCTGACTTTAAAAAGACACTATGTTGGTTCTGATAGTAGTAATATTAAATGACATTAAGCAATATATTCTAAGACAATATGGTTGCCAAAATTTATAGTATTATTCCTAATTATCTTTGCCTTCCTAATAAAAGCCTCATACCTTTCTTTACCTGGTGGCTAATAAGTGATTACATTAAAGCATCAATCTAGAACTTTTCCAAGAGTATAAAGAATGTACTAGTTGCTTCTCTTGACTATTTCTCCTTTACCTAACTGACAGCAAACTGTATTACACGTAACCAACAGTGAGCAGCCCAGGACAAGAAATCATGGCATATTATAGGTTTCACCTTCAATTCCATCAAAAAAGAATGCTGCATTTTCTTTCTAGATCTTCTTTTACTGGCACTAAAATGTTTCATTCTCAAACAAAAACTGCCAAGATTATAAATCCAACTGTTCTTTGCTACCCACGCCAAAAAGCAGACCGAGCCATACAATGATTACACAGAATGGTCTTCCGTAATTTTAGTGAATATATAATCGTAAGATCTGCACAGGACCCACTTCATTCAGGTCTCTGCTCAAATATTTCTCAAAGGCTTTCTCTATAAAACAACCATTTATTCTCTTTCTTCACAGCACTCACCACTAAGTGGTATTAATTGGTTTGTGTGTGTATGTTTCCTCCACTAGAAGTTAAGCTTGATGAAAGCAGGCATTTTGTTGCCTTCTAAGTGCCTATAACCATGTCTGACAAACAGAAGACACTCAAAAAATACTTGCCAAATGAACAATCTTAACTGAGCCATTCAAACAGTTCCTCATCTGTTTATTGCTTTCTATGTGATAGAGAAAAATTCAGTATTTACAAATGTTTTTCGTCATAATAATAAAGAGAAACGAAGGTAAAGAAATAATATTACCGCTATGTTCTGCTTCATAATAAAAATATATCTAAAACATGGGAGCCTTGCTTGTAAATCAACATTACCTGTTTTTATCAAATACTGTCATTTGTGCAACAAATGTCTTTTCCCCATCTTCACGATTTCGTTTTCTTCTAGCTGGAAGTTCTTCATTGACATCTGAATTTGACAAACATTTCTCATGAATCAAATTTTCAAGCAAAATGTCTTATTTGATATATGGTCCTTTAATATAACATTTATCCCAATGAGGTACAAATTATACTTAAGTTGCAATATACTATCCAGACTTACTCTCTTTGTTTTAATAATATGTATATATACCCTTACTTTCTGACATATATTGACATTAACCCCACATTTGTGTAAATGCTATTTTCTGTTCAGAATGATCTTGCTAGGCAAGGTAAAAACATCCTACTCACTTTTCAAGAACTTCAAAGATTATTTCTTCCAAGGTGTTTCTCCACTGAACTTCACATATACCTCTATTATGTGAATCATTATTTTGCTGTAAATATGACTGACACCTGAGCGATGTAGGTTTGAATTATGTAGGTCCACTTACACATACTGTGCAGTTCAAATCTGTGTTGTTCAAGAATTAGCTATATTTTTAACCTGTGGCTGGTAATCAGTAGATGCAGAGGGCAGTTTAAGTTATACACGAATTTTCAAATGCAGGGGTGGGAACGGGGTGTTAGGAACCTCTTAAACTTGGGTTGTTCAAGTGTCAACTGTATTTATTTTACATCTATCTCCATACTCTAGGTTGTGGCCTCTGGAGAATAGGACTAGATGTTTTAATCATCTTTGTATCCCTAGAACCTATATGTTGGTTGGCTGAATTATTAAACTCAAAGGTGGATTCAGAAGTACTGGGACAGACAGGTGATAACAAAGTATAATAAAATATTAACTGTATAATTTAAGTGGTGAGGATATAGGTGTTCACTATATAATTCTTTTGACTGTTCTGTATATATGAAATTTTCCACTAAAATGTTGGGGGGGGGGGCTGAATTTATTATATGCTGAGAGAGACTAATTTGAAATACCAGTCTTTTCCATCCTGTGTTCAATTTATTTTTTTACTACATCAAACATGTTTCATCATGTAATAGCAAGAACTTTACAAATTAAACACCTAGTATAGCCTAACAGCCTGGGCAATCTACTACAAAATTATCTCATTAGACTATGAGAGATTTGCAAATAAAGGCCATGCTATTAGAACATATGCAATTTATTTCTAGTTCTGCATCATTTTCTTTCTTGGCAAAGTCTTAAATTACTAACATAACTCAAAATGAAATACTTAGTACCAAATTATACATACTATCTACTGGTTCAATCACTTTCATTGACCAACTTAATCTCCAATTACATAATCTAAAAAAATTACTAAAATAAAAATTACCAATATTCTCATTGGTCTCTCCATTAATTATTCCATTAAACTCTCTTCTTCCCGGACGAGTCACTCTAAATAGCAATGAGTAAGACTTCACCATATGGCTGTTACTAGGTTCAAATTCATTACTGGAAACTGCAAGGGATGGGAAATTTCCAGGTTTTGTTTGATTGAGGTCAGGATTCAAAGGCACCTGCTTTTTACCTGTAGGAACTTGCCTTATTGGACAACTTACATCCTGTAAAAGTAAAGATTATTAAATTATATTTATTTAACACATATGCATAGTAAAAATTACAATAAAACTTGTAATCATAGCTATAGGAAACATGGTATGGGCCATAATTACTAAATGGCATGCCAAAATTCTGAAAATTGTGTTGCAGTGAAGAGGATGACAATTTCTCCAATATATTGAAAATGATGGCATAATATATCCAATATTTATCTGATGATCATGAGTTTTAAATTAAAAATATGGAATTAAAACCATGCTTAAAATATTAAACTCAAGTAAATTAATCTTTCCCCTTAAATTTTCTATTTTTATAAAATAATTGATTGAACCATTAGCAATGAAAAAGGGTAATTACAATAACCCCACTGTCAACATTTATTATAAAACAGTAAATTCACACATTTAAATATACTGTTTAATAGAGGCAATGTTAATCATCTTATGAGTAATGTTCTATAATTGTAACTAGAGTTATGCTGAAGAGCACAGTTGAAATATTAGAAGATGCCTAAGACCTTTATAACAAGAAAATATAGTACATGTTTTATGGTAGCTCCTGTTAATAAATACATGCTTATAGCCTAAAATGAAGTCTATATAAAATGAGTATATAGGGGAAAGGTGGGATGACTCAGCGGGTTAAGTATTCGCTATGAAGCCCTGAGGACCGAGGATCGAAACCTGGCTCTGGCCCAGGTGGACCCACATGCTGAACTGGGGAGTTCCCACAGTTCAGTTCTCTCTCTGCCTCTGTCTCTCTCTCTCTTTCTGTCAAAAATAATAAATAAAATTAAAAAAAAAAAAAAATTAAAATGAGTATGTCTCCTCCATGCTGTAGGTCTTATACTCGAGATGACTAAAAATAGTAGCAGTATATTTTTTCAAGAAAATGTTAACGCCTATTATATGTTCTTTGAAACACAAGAAGGATCACACACATTTGCCTTAAAAAAATAAAAAAGTATTTCCACATTACTGATTTTCATGTGGGTATAGGAGTTAGGTGGGCATAGGAAGTGGTAATTTTTTAACTTTAAAGTTTATTTTTTATGTATCTCTCTTTATCAGTTTTCTTCAGTCTTCTTCCCGGATTTCACTGGTTAAAAATTCTAACAGTGTCAAACAGCAGTTATAGGATTGCTCATCCTTGTCTTGTTCCCAGTCTTTCACCCTTAAGTGTGATGTTTGTTGTTTAAGTTTTTGGTGGGAGTTCATTATCGAGTTGAGGAAGTTTCCTTCTATTCCTAGTTTTTTGAAAGTTTCTATGACTGGGTGTTGAATTCTGTAAAATGGTTTACCTGCATCAACTGATAGTATCCTGTGATTTCTCTTCTTCAGCCTATTCATTTTGAGTTACATTGACTGGAACTGAAAATAGCCTTCTCTTTCTCAAATAAACTCCATCTGCTCATGGGTGAACCAATCTGTTTCACTGATTATACTGCTAATATTTTAAGAATTTCTGCATCTTCATGTGGAATTTAGTTGGTAGTTATTCCCCTCCTTCCCCAACCCTTTCCAATGACATTGTGTGGTCCATAAATTGAGTTGGGAAGTGTTCCCTGCTCTTTCATTTTTAGAAAGAAATTATGTAGACTTGCTGTTAATTCTTCTTTAGCTGTATGATGTAATTGTCTAGTGTCACTGGTTGTGACATTATTAACATTTGTTAAATAAGAGCCCAGGGTGTCTGAAGGTGAGCTAAGTCTCAACAAAAAGACTGCAGGGAAGGTGAAATAGAGGAATTTCCTCACAGGTTTTGGAGAATTTACATGACACCCTTCCAGGAGCCATTTTTAGAGGTCAAAGCAGGGTACAGATGGAGAGATTGGGACAGGACCTTAAGTACATGCTTTATTAGGGTCTGTGGATGGAATACTTTGGTTGGGGCTCAGGGGCTATGTCTGGATTGATCAATTTAAAATAAAAAGAACAGGGTTTTGGTAAGGGGGAGGGGCGGTTCTTATCTAAAAAGGAAAAGGGCAAGGCCCTAGGATGCAGGGTAGACTGCTTATCCTAGGGATGGTTGGGAAAGTCTTATTAGAAACTTTCATTTACTTGTGACTCTGGGCTGTTCTCTAGGGCATGTGATCAAGGGAAGGCCTGGTGTCAGTTCAAGGTTCCTGCAGGCAGCCTGGCCACATAGAATAAATACCCAGGCAATATTATGCAGTAGTTTTGTTCAACTCTCAACAGTCAAATGTCTGTGCCTGCAAATTACTTTGGTTGGGGTGGGAGGGACTTTAAAATTTCAAATTCGCTTTGTAAATCAAAATATCTATTCAAATTATCGATTTCACACTGATTGGTGGTAGTTTGTACATTCAGAAGAATTGGTCCATTTTATCTAAGTTCTCAAGTACACGTGTGTACAGTTTTTTAATAGTCCCTTTGCAATCCTCTTGATGTTACTGCAACGTTGATTATGCTTGGTTATTTTCCTTCTTTTCTACTGTGAACATTGAATGCTATAAATTTCCCTCTCATTACTGCTTTAGTTACACCTTACAAAATTTGACATGTTGGATTTTCATCTTCTTTCAATAGGTGTATTTCCTTCAAATCTTCCCCTTTGATCCATGATTAGTAACTTTTGAAGTTCTAGATACATACTTACTGTTTCCTGTCACCTTAGTCTACTCCATACCAATGCACTAGTACAGTTTTCAAGCCCTGTTTACGTTTTTGGAAAAACATCAGCAATAGGGACTTCATACAGATCATTCCCACTCTTAAAATACCCAAGGACTTATAGCTACTAAAGGTATGAGGGCTGTCCGGAATGTATCCAGCCTTGTAACCATTCTCTTTATTCTGACAATGTTGAATTTTTTCCGGACAGCCCTTGTATATCTGTTGGCTCTGGTGGGTTGCCCAGGAAATTTAACTATCATCACATTTGTTTCTATAACAAAATGATTTCATCTTATAATAAAAACTTGAAGTAATGTACTAACAAGTTAATGGCTGATAATTGTTGGCAACAGAATTTCTTTGCCTGAGAGTAGCGTTAGAAAAGATAATCCTAAAGGAAAAACTCTCCCCTGGCCCTTATTTAAAATTTCAATGGGTACGTAGGGAAGTAACTGAATTTATGTCTTAAGATGCTAAAAGATAGCTTCTTCCCTTCACTGTCAGACTCATATAGGATAAAGTTTTATACATATATATCTATAGCCAAATTAGAAAAAAAAAAAATCTGGAAGGCTGGCAAAAAACATCAGTTTTACAATCTAGGCAGCAACATATTCAAAAGATTTCAAGATTTAAAAACAGTATATATGCACGAACACATTCAATTTAAAAAATTATTTTATTTAAACTACCAATACCATCTTATTTACCTTTCTTTTTTTGTGGCAAACTTTCACAAGCAGGACTTCCAGAGTAACAGAATTTTGTTCATTTTCTGAGTTTTGTGATGGCTTATCTAAATAGAAAATCAACACTTAAAGTGTATTTTTAAATATATAAACAACACTCATTTTCTTAAGTTTAGAAATTTCAAATAAAATACTTCCTAAAATGAAGCCTTCTCAGTTTATCCATCACTTTTTCCACAAATGAGACTCAAATATGCAGCAAATTCTCAAAAAGCTTTTACATATAAAATCATTTAAACCATTCAGAAAACAATTATAATTACCTTATATACTGTGATTTTCTTTTGACTCAAATAACTCAATCATTTTAATTAAAACTGAAAAAATTACCTGATTATTTCTACTCTAAACATTTAATAACTATGGTAATAAAAGAATGTAGTAAAACTTATTGGTATTTTGTCAAAAGTATTTTTTTTTTTTTTAAGATTTATTTTTATTGTTTTGACAGAGAGAGAGAGAGAGAGACAGAGAGAAGGGGGAGGGCCCAGAACAGTCTCCATAGTTGCACATCATTGGTTTTTCCACATAGTTTCATTCCACATAGTTTCATTCCACCGGTGGGCGTGAAGCTGCACAGGGCAGGAACTGGGCTGGGGTCTCACCCCAGTGAGAACCGAAATGGGGGCACTCCTCAGTTCAGCATATGGGTCCTCATGGCT